>JAUMJL010000962.1:0-125871 GCA_033558185.1 Dromococcyx pavoninus
TCTCTCTCTCTTTCTTTCTCTCTTTCTCTCTCTCTTTCTCTCTCTCTTTCTCTCTTTCTTTCTCTCTTTCTTTCTTTCTTTCTCTTTTCCTATGAGAAAACACAAGGGAAAGCTTTGATTGTAGGTTAAATAGCGTGTATTCTCGAACTGTTGAACCAAATTGTTTCTTATGTGCTTAATGCATTTACTTTGAATCCAAAGCCTGGAGGTTTAACTTCGGGTGCCTTGAAATGAAAGTACACTTTGGTGGTGAAGAAGGCATTTGCCTTCAGGTTGGGAAAAACTTAAACTAACGTCATCTCGGCATGATTAGAGCTCGTAGGTACTGCTGACCTAGGGGCGTGCGTCAACAGGCAGGAGTCGGCAAAGACAATAAATTCATTCCCTTGTTTTGGAGAGTGCAACTACAACAAGGTGAAAAGCTTTCCAACAAGAGTAATAAAGGTCACAATTATTAAGAAACCAGAGGATAAAAGTATTTGGAAATGTCATTGCAGTACTTACAGTATTCAGAGTATGAGGTGTGTGCAATGACATAAGAAGAAATTGTTATTAATCAATACAAAATAAAAGATCAGTCTTAGGAGTGAGACTCAATTTAAGGAAATTATACTATGCTTATAGGCTTGCAGGGTTTACATTTCAATCAACCAGTCAAAGTCTGAAGAGTCAGATTTAAACTCCAGAATCTATATTCTTGTGCCAGTTATTAAAGACAGTCACTTCATATTTATTAGCTTTTCAAGAAGGGATCATCTTTTTGCCCTCTGGTTGTGTAGTGTTATCACCTTGGTCCTCTACCTGGCCAGGCTAATTAGCAAAGAAATAACACTGTGCTATTTCCACAATAGAATTGAATCCTTTTAATGATTTCTAGGCTAATTCTATTCTCATACTGAAAATATATCAATGTACAAACTATCATTCTTTTAAAGGGGGCTCCAGGAAAGCTGGGGAGGGGCTCTGGGTCAGGGAGTGCAGGGATAGGATGAGGGGGAAGGGTTTTGAGCTGAAAGAGGGGAGATTGAGGTGAGATCTTAGGGAGAAATGTTTTGCTGTGAGGGTGGGGAGGCCCTGGCCCAGGTTGACCAGAGAAGCTGTGGCTGCCCCATCCCTGGAGGTGTTCAAGGCCAGGTTGGATGGGGCTTTGAGCCCCCTGATCCAGTGGGAGATGTCCTTGCCCATGGCAGGGGGGTTGGAACTGGATGGGCTTTAAAGTCCCTTTTAACCCAAACCATTCCATGATTCTGTTCCTTCCCCGTTCTTTCCTTCCCAGTAATATCCAGCAATAACTGGAATGGCTGGAGGTGTATGAGAACACACCTTTCTCTGCTCAGTAGTGTGAACGTGATTCCTTCACTTTCAAATACCTTCTGAACCAGCTATGCAGACTGGTGAGATCCCACAGAAATACTGCACTTCGTGTGTGAACTCACTCTGGTTTTCCTGTATCCCATCTCTGTAAGTGTGCAAAATATTTCTGGCTTGTGTGCAGAAGGTGTGTGTAAATGTCCATCATGAATGCTGCAGTAAAATGAACTTCATTTTCTTTCGCGGAGAAGTTTCTAAAGTGCCCCTGATACAGAAGTAGTCAGGAAGCTTTGAGAGTTAGGAGGGGTAGAGCAAGGGGACTGTGACTCTCTGAAGGAGTTTAGCCATGTGGAGACTCCGGACGCCTGTTCCACAGCCATAGTAGAGTTGCTTAATTCACAGTAGAGCTGTGTTCCCTCCGAGGCTGGCACTGGGGCAGTGGGAGGCGTCAGCAGGTTCAGCAGAACCTCTTCTCTTTGCAACACAGGTTGCTCCTGCTTTCATGAACTTGGCAACTAACAGACATCACGTCTGCAAGGCCTCAGACTGCCTCTCTTGGCAGCGTTCTCACCCATCAGATACTTGAAGGGAACTCCACGTTTCTCAGCTTGTCTCCTGCAAAACTTCCTCTAACTGGGAACTGCAAAACTTGTCTCCAGTCAAAGAGCGTTTAATCTCATTGTGCCCTTTCAAGCACATGGAATCATGGACTGGTTTGGGTGGGAAGGGATCTCAAATCTCATCCAGTTCCACCCCCTGCCATGGGCAGGGACACCTCTCACTGGATCAGGGGGCTCAAAGCCCCATCCAGCCTGGCCTTAACACCTCCAGGGATGGGGCAGCCACCACTGCTCTGGGCAACCTGACATGTTGTGATACGAATTCCTTAAGTCATTATACCTGACACTCCTAGAACATGTTTTGAGATTGAGAAATGCTATTCAGGAAGAATTCAATTCTCTTCATTGGAACTAAGAAATGACTGCATTTATACATGATTCCATGTATAAACACTTCAAGATATCTGCATAATGCCCTTAACATGTGTTTATGTACAGTGATTAGGAATAAGCTTTCTAGTTTTAGCTGCCTCTATAATCGAGAACAATTTATAACTTCTTATACTTCCTTAAACACAATTTAAGGATGTCTTATCAGCATCTTTACAATTAAGAAAAAACATCACTCATTTGATCTGCTCTGCTCTTTAAAATCACAGGAACTGGTCTATAATGGGCATAATTTCTTTTGTTTAGATATAAATGCAATGGTTCAAGTCCTCACCTTTCAACAACTTGGAGTACGTTCATGCAAAACCAGTAAAGATGATAGTCCAAAGCTTTTTATTGTAAAATAAATACTTTGACTCTTTGTTCTTTGTGTGTGGAAAACTGACAGTGAAACTGTAACAGTGGCAGTCGGAATAGTGGGATGATCACACAGCAGATAACTTCACAAGAGGCAACAGATGAGAACAATAATGCTGATCCTTTCTAATCCAGACTTAAAATTTCAAAACCAAAACCAATTTTGAGGCTTGAAACCCTCTTTAAGCTGCTGCACTATTGCCCCAGCAATATTACCAGAGTGAATTTCCATTGAAGATGTCTTGGAATACTTCACTATTGAGAACCAAATGGACTGCAGTAAAAGCTTTCACCATGCTTTATCCTGGAGGATCAATGTGGAAGAAAGGTGTAACCCTATTGATGTCACTGAACATGAAGGTTCATTGGTAGTCTGTCTGCTCCTTCCCATCAGGCTCCTCTTCTGTTAACTCCAGAAGTAGAGCTGTGGGCAAATGTGGTACAGAGACATCTCAGTAGAGAAGTCACCTAAAGGCTCATTAGCTCCAGCTTCAGTACCAAGTGCAGGCTGTGTGCTTTCCTCTGCTGTGTCAGCCTATGGACATGGGGACTCTGGGAGACCTCCCCAAGCTCTGTTTCAAAAGGGCAAAAGGAAATACCAATTAGGTGCTCTACAGATATTTTATCTGGGTGAATTAGAGTAACCTGTGCACATTTCCACTTGTGGATTGCCTCATTAGTGTTTACAAAGGCATAAGTGAGTTGAAGTGAACTAGTTGTGATTCACCATGAGCTCAAACTCAAGCCAAGCCATACATCTGAAGTGATAGAAAAGGAATAAGTCTTGAGCCTTCCGTGAGGAAAAATATCATCAAAGGAGGACAATCATAGAATCATAAGGTTGGAAGAGACCTCTGAGATCCAACTGTGCCTGCCTCCCTACTAAACCATATCCCTAAGAAATTCATCTACCCATCTTGTAACACCTCCAGGGATGGAGACTCCACTACCTCCCTGGGCAATCTGTTCCAATCCCTGACCACTCTCTCAGTGTCCAGTCTAAACCTGCCCTGGTGCAACTTGTGGCCGTTCCCTCTCATCTTGTCATTTGTCACTTGTGAGAAGAGAGCAGCACCCACTCAGTCACAACCTCCTTTCAGGAAGTTGCAAACAGTGATGAGGTCTCCCCTCAGCCTCCTCTTCTCTAAGCTAAACAACCCCAAATCCCTCAGTTTCTCCTCGTAGGACTTGTTCTCCAGCCCCCTCACCAGCCTCATTGCTCTTCTCTGGACACGCTCCAGCACCTCAATGTCTTTCTTGTAGTGAGGAGCCCAGAACTGACCCCAGTACTCGAGGGGCGGCCTCACCAGTGACAAGTACAGGGGCACAATCACCTCCCTTGTCCTGTTGTCCATGTGGTTTCTGATACAGGACAAGATGCCATTGCCCTCTTGGCCCCCTGGGCCACTGCTGGCTCATGTTCAGCCGCTGTCAACCAACACCCCCAGGTCCTTCTCCTCCAGGCAACTCTCCAGCCACTCTTGTCCAAGCCTGTAACACTGCTCAGGGTTGTTGTGACTTAAATGGAGGACTCTGCACTTGGCCTTGTTGAACCTCATCCCGTTGGTCTCAGCTCATGGATCCAGCCTGTCCAGATCTCTCTGCAGAGCCTCCCTTCCTTTAAGCAGATCCACACTTGCACTCAGCTTGGTGTTATCTGCAAACTTGCTAAGGGTGCACTCAATGCCTTCATCGAGATCATTGATAAAGATGTTAAACAAGGCTGGACCCAGCACTGAACCCTGGGGAACATCCAGGTGACTGGTTTCCAACTGGATTTAATTCCATTTACCACAACCCTTTAGACCCAGCCATCCAGTCAGTCTGAGATCTTAAAAATACTCTGTGGAAGAAATGTCTTCACTGTAGCAAATAATGCTCTCTCTTCAGCTGTGCAGTATCCCAGTAACTGGTAGTCTAGGGGTTAATTTCCATGGAAAAATATATTTATATATTTTACTGTGGTGAGTTTTGTCATTGGAATATGTCTCATCTGTCTTTTTCTTGTTACACAGTTGGCCCAGGCAGGACCATGTGCTGAGCTCTGTTCTCACATGTGCTACACCAGAAATTGTTGGGTTTTACATCTTTGGATCCACACTGTGCATGTAGAGAGCTGTGAGAGCATCTGCCAAGCTACAGAGCTGTGCAAATGTCAGCTAGCTTCTCATCTGGCTGGGCTTCAGAAACACTTCCTTCCAGGTTATATTCATTTCTAATGCCAGATTTTTGTCCTCTGTTTTGAGGTTCTCTCCCTTGGAATTCCTGAACCCTTTCCAAAAATTTCAGCCCCACCCCAGATGGACCTGTCTTTCAGGCCTCTTTCTCCATAAGGACGTGTGAATCCCTCTCATAAACAAGGAGGGGATTTTGTTTCCTCTGTGTTTTAAAAGATGGGCAGACGAAGTGCTCAGGGATCTGGTTCAGTAGTGGACAGGTACGGTTGGACTCAAGGATCTTGAAGTGACCAACAGCAAAGGTAACTTATAGTACCTTTACTGGAGCACAACATATGAGTGTTTTCTTCTGCTAGCAAGAATGACCTAATGCAGAGCTTTCTCTTTCAGACATATCTTACTCAAGAGCCATTAAAATGTTGCCTATTATTTTTCCTTCAGTTTAACGTCATGGGGAGCTCCCTCACCCACTGCTTGTTCTTGGTCTCATGTGACATAGCAGCACCCTGTGGCACAGACCACCCCTGAAGGGGCCAGTGTTTCCTGGAAGTGACCACAGTGCAGGGCGTGGAAATAATGACAAATATCTGTAAAATCAAGCTTGAAAATAAATCCCATAAATATAGAAGCTTTCTATTACCTTTAAGTAGTAAAAGTGCGTCAGGTAGAACCTGAGGTATAAACCTGTTGCTATACAATAGCATCTTGCGTATTCCTTCAGAGATTTTATTTGTGCTGAGATTAATGGTGTATCTCTGATTGGGCTAGGGACTGTCAGTGAATGGAAGAAATAAATGGCAGAGCTGTGGAGAGAAGGTGGGTTTTGGTTACCTCCTCCTGGTTCTACTCAGATAGCCCAGTGTACTTGTACATGGGACATCCACTGATTATCCTGCCAACCTTTGACATAATAAGGGTTTCTTCTGATGGAGAAAAGTGTGCCCCAATCTTAGCCAAATACAGAAAATTGCCAGCAGGTGGCATGCAAAGGGTGCTATTGCCGACGGTGTTTTGCTTTGGTGGGCTCTGCCCCTAGAAGAAAAATAAAAGAAGGTGAAGTGACAAATGCCCTGGTGATTTCTGAATCACTGGGAATAAGAAAAGCAGGCCGGTCTGCCTGCCCTCTCCCTCTAAAACAGCATTACAAACCATGTTTGTGTTCGGGGATGGCATGGCAGAGCTCTGGAGCCGCTGTCTGTCTGTCTGTCCATGAGGAGTCGGAGCCCTCGCCTTCCCAACGCTCCAGGTATTGACAGCAGCGCTTGACGGCTGCGAAAATGACAGAAAATCCAAGGCACTTTGTTTCGTGGTGCCATTGTGAATTTTTCTGTGACAACAGATCAACAGGCTGGCCTACTGCCACGGGAAAATGCGTGTGGATGAAAGCAATACTATTTTTTGTTTGTAGCCTTATTACAAATGTCTGGGTTTAAGAAACTTCTCCTTCTCCCACATTAGTGCTCTAGACAAATCTCGCACTACCTTTGTGGCAGGGCCTAACAAACGCTGTCACTTTGACCTAATCCACTTTTCTGCACAGCTGTGCTAAAGTCACCTTTAGTTTTATCACATTTTAATGCAAACAAGGCCGGAAGGGTGCTTGTTTGGATTGAAGAAGCTGTGACAATTCCTCTGAATGGGAACTTCAGTAACTGGGAAGAAAAATGTGACAGGGAGCTTTATCACTGCGCACAACAATCTGAAAATTATTGCTTCTTTAGGGGCCTATTCTCTTCTCGAGGCCGAGCACAGTCTATGCTAAGCAGCTAGACAGAGCTCTGAATGCTTTGCTGGGCCTAAAGACAGATTTTAATTCTATTGTTTGTGGGTATCGCTGACTTTCCTAAGAGGATTCAAAGACAGAACAAGGAAGCTGACAGAAGACTTTGACCAATCTTTAAAATTCAAATAGCAAAGAAGGCTTTTGACCAAAATTGGTAAAACTCCAGTGATGTTTGCTTTCAAAAATTGTCGGGTTCATTCAAGACTAAAGTGAATTTGCAAACCGTGTTTTGTTATGCCTTTTTAAGAAAGTTTGTTTAAGCATTAATTTCCTATAAGACTGTAAATAAAGTAGGGAGATACTTTTTATTTCCTAAAAACTTGAAATTGCTAATTTCCTTTTCAGAAATTATCTGTTTAAACATTTACCAAATATGGGCAAATATTTATATAGGCACAAGTCATGTTTGTACTAATTATTTTTTATACTTCAAGAAAATTCCAAGTGAAACCACACGAGTGTTTAAATGCTGAAAAGCTTTATCACACACTTTGATAAAGCTATTGCAAACTGAATATTCAAAGTATTTGCAGAACAGGATCCTTCTTGAGGCTGCAGGGTAAAACGTAGGTACTGGGAAATAAGGGATTGAGTCTCCTAGGAGACGGCGAAATGGGGCTCAGTGGGATCAGGGAAGCTCAGAGTTGCTTGGCTGGCTGACTCTACTGTCCCATAGCTGGGAGCTGAACTGGCGAAGCTCACAAAGTAAGGAGCCTGCTGCAGCAGCAAAAAGTGCCTTTCCAGGAGCTCACAGCCCTGCCTGTGCTGGTGAAAATACTACGTGAAATTTGTTCAGGAGCTGCAGCTCATGGTGCAGAACACTTTATATACAGACATTAAAAAAACACTTTTACACAGATATTAGCAATATTCTGTACTTACCTACTACTGACTTCTCCCAGATGGAAACACACTGGGGAGGTTTTACAATGGTTCAGACAAAGACCTGTAGTTGAGATGTATCTCCCTCTTAATACCAGCACATGAAAATAGACTGGAGATCAAGGACCAAAAAGTCTACTGTGTCCATGGCAGCTCAGTGTTTGCTGGGGAAAATACTACCAAACTATAAGATCTGCACAGTCTTTTCTCTCCTCCCTCTCACCTCAAGTTGCTAAGGTTGCAAACCATAGTGAATAGCGGCAGCACCAAAAAGTAAATGTGATCTGGGTACTTGCACTGTCAAACAGAAAGGGTGGCATCTGCCCAAGATGGTTTTGATGGTCACATCTGCCCAAAAAGAAATGGCTGTTAGATCCTCTTTCTTTTCTTCAAAGAGAATCTGCAGGTTATGTGGTGGCTGGCAAATATTCCAGTGTGATAGGGTGATTTTTTGTTCTTAAGGGACTATGTGTTTTGAATGTTTATAGTCTTTAATAACAGCAACAATTACAGCAGCGTGATTTTCCTGGTTGTTTTCAGAAGCCAGGAACTTTGCGGCCAGCATGGTTAAGAGGGTGAAGGAGGTGAGTCTCCCCCTCTACTCCTCTTTCATGAGGCCCCAACTGGATTACTGGACCCAATTCTGGAACTTCCAGCATAAGAAGGATATGGAACTGTTGGAATGGGTCCAGAGGAGGCCATGGAGATGATCTGAGGTCTGGAGCACCTCTGCTACAAGGACAGGCTGAGAGAGTCGGGGCTGTTCAGCCTCAAGAACAGAAGGCTTCAGGAGAGCAGCCTCCCAGTACCCAAAGGGGACTACAAGAAATTTGGGGAGGGGCCTTTTACAAGGGCCTGCAGTGATAGGATGAAGGGTAATGGCTTAAATTGGAAGAGTCAAGATTTATGTTAGACATTAGGAAGAAATTCTTCACAGTGAGGGATGGTGAGATATTGGCCCAGGTTGCCCAGAGGAGTCATGGATGCCCCATCCCCGGAGCCCAGGTTAGATGGGGCCTTGAGCAAGCCTGGGGTAGTGAGGGGCTGGAAGGCTTTGAGGTCCTCTCCAACCCAAACCATTATATGATTCTGTGATTTGTGGGATGCACAGAAGATTGTGCTGGTACCTTGGAGGATGACTCCAATTGGGAACTACAGAGTGAAACCCAGCAGCTTGTGTTCTAACAGAAATCTGTGAGGCTTACCATGTGGGCATGAGGAAATGGTGTGGTGTTGCTGGGGAGAGGAGCTAAGTTTGCAGCTCCTGTTAAGCATCTCCAGGCATGTGGGCAGCCCAGGACCACAGCTCGCAGCCTCCGCCGTGGACAGCTCCTCGCTGGGCTCCCGGTGCTGGCGGGAGCATTTCTGACCTCAGCCAAAACTCCTCCATGCATAAAAGACAGAGTCTCTCCTACAGCAAGCAGTGCCTGGGGAACATCCAGGGCCTCTAAGCAGCCACCCTTTGGGCACCTGTTTTATAAAGCAGCAATATTGCAACCCATCTTTGCATTAGAAATGGGACACTGCTGCCTGGGTCCATTGAATTTTCTCCAGGTGGCAGCTAAGCGTGCTTACCAAAGGAACCTGCTATCTTGCAGAAGTTACACCTTTTCTTCTTCTTCCCTAATGTGTATGTTAAACTGCAAGGTTGTTTTCAATCTATTTGAAATGCAGTTACAATTATCTCTAATTGTTATGACTTCTATGCCAAGAGTTGTCTGCAATGTTGAGGTTCATGCTTCATAAATACTCTTCCCTTCTTTCCATTGTATCCTTCACATCTTCTTACCACATTCTCTAATATTTCATAGAACCACAGAATGTCCTGATTTGGAAGGAGCCCACAAGGATCCTTGAGTCCAACTCCTGTCCCTGCACAGGACAACCCCAACATTCACACCGTGGGGCTGAGCGCATTGGCCAAAGGCTTCTTCAATATTGTCAGGCTGTGACTGCTTCCCTGGGAAGCTGTTCCAGGGCTCCACCACCCTCTGGGAGAAGAACCTTTTCCTGATGTCCATCCTAACCCTCCCCTGGCACAGCTTCCTGCCATTCTCTCGGGTCCTGTTTTTGGTCACCAGAGAGAAGAGCTCAGCACCTGCTCCTCCTCCTCCCTGTATGAGGAAGCTGCAGAGCACGATGAGGTCTCCCCTCAGTCTCCTCTTCTCCAGGCTCAACAGACCCAGTGACTTCAGCCTCTCCTCACACCCTTCCCCTCTGAACCTTCTCCCACTCTGTGCCCTCCTCTGGACATTCTCCAGCAGCTTTAGACCCTTTTTACCCTGTGGCCCCAGAACTGCCCCCAGTGCTCAAGGTGGGGCCACCCCAGTGTGGAGCAGAGCGGGACAATCCCCTCCCTCTCCCAGCTGGTTATGCCATACTGGATGCCCCCAGGACACAGCTGCCCTCTTGGCTGCCAGGGCACTGCTGGCTCATTTGCTCCTCACCTTTCTGAAACACCACATCCTTAACTTTTCGCCACTTCCAAAAAAACCCCCTCACTTAAGCTGCCCACTAATTATTAATTAGATTGGCTTAGTTATTTACTAAGTGGCAAACACAAAGCAGGAATTGAAGACCGGGTAGCTACAAAACCCTATCTCCTTATACAGGATTTTCAGGTTGTTCTCACCTCAGCACTGCCATCCATAATAAGGAACTTTCCAGGGAAGGAAAAAGAAATGATCCTTCTCTTCCTCCCTCCATACCTGCCTGGCTCACACTGACAGTAATTACACTGAGTGAGTTGGTAAATTCTTCAGCTTTGGTCTGCTCCTGTGCTCAGTGAGTCTCTAATGGACCCAGTTATACCCACAGTAGCTCTACACTCAAACCACTGTCATGGACTCCAGTGCAAGATAATTAACCACAAAGTGAATTATATGTCACAAGCTGAAAACATAATGAAAGTCAAGGTCAGTTACCCTGTTGTAGGAGACTAGGAGGAGCCTTCTGCACAGGAGTCCATACTCGAGTTCCCGCTATTCTAAGACTGCAGTTTTTAATATTTAGTAGGATTACATCTTTAAAAATAAAGGTTTTAATCTGCTGAGTTATTACAAAGTAATGAGTGTTTTTCATGCTAATTTTTAATTTACTATTTTTTAAAAAATCATATAGAGCCCTCTGGAGTTGGACTCCAGAAAGGAGAAAAAAATCTTCTATTTAATTTCTAAACAGTATTATTCCCAGGGAATTATTCCTGGGATTCTATGGGTGCAGAAGGAATTTCTGGCAAATCTCACAATTTATGGGAATCAGCTATGATGGGAAAGACAAGAGATGATGTTCTTTCATAGAATCATAAAATTATTAAGGTTGGAAAAGACCTCTAAGCTCGTCCAGTCCAACCAACAGCCCAACCCTACTGTGCCGATTAAACCATATGCTGAACTGCCATGGCCACACATTTTATGGACCTCTCCGGGGATGGAGACTACACCACCACCCTGAGCACCCTCTGCCAGGGCTTCACCACTCTGTCAGTAAAGGAATTTTTCCTAACATCCAATACAAACCTCCCCTGGCACAACTTGAGGCCATTTCATCTCATTTTATCACTTGGGGAGAAGAGACCAACACCCATCTTACCACAGCCTCCCTTCAGACAGTTATAGAGAGCAATGAGGTCTCCCCTCAGCCTCCTCTTCTCCAGGCTGAACAGCCCCAAGTTGCTCAGCTGCTCCTCCTAAGACTTGTTCTCCAGACCCTTCACCAGTCTCGTTGCCCAAAGCCAATAAACCCACAGTGTGTGAGCCCTGCTTAATAGGAGAAGCTGCCAGATATTTTTGCTTGTCTGCTCCCTTGGTAGTAGACCTGTGCTCTGCAGTTTCTAACTGTTCCTGGGTTTGTACATCATGCTTGGTGACAAATTCTGCCATCAGCTGTGCTTACACTGCTCCACTCTTCCCACGTGGTACCCTTGTGCAAGTAAAAATGGGGACAAAACGTGGATCTCCTGTTCAAGCTTGCATAGCAATTTGGTGGTTAAGTACAAGCTAGAAATAAAATCCCACTTGCTTTCTTAATTTTGTGAGCTGCCTGGAGGGAAGAATGGGGTTTTTCAGTAAATTGAGAGGTGAGTTTTCTGTGCACTGGAATGCATTCCTTTTCAAAATAAGCATTAGTTTATAGAATTGTTCTGCCTGCCTGTCTGGGGGGGGGCATTACAGAGCAGGGTGGAGATGGAGTACGCGTGGATGGTGGCAGAACCACCAAACTGATAGACAGGGCAGTAAGGGGGATGAACATCAGCTGGGTCGTGAATCCATTGTGTACAAACTGTAGAGAGCAGTGCTCTATTCCTAAGGAAATATGTCCAGTTAAAATCTCTCATCTCTTAGGGCTTTTATGCTTTTGCCAGTGTGTTAAAGAAGCTACTAAGAAAGTGAAGCACCCTGAATGTAGTAAAATGAGCTGAGAAATAGAACAGAAATTAGGACAGGTTAAAAGGAAAAGAAAAAGTTTAGGTTTGATCACAGAGACTGTGCCCATTGCTTTGTTTTCCATGACTTTGTCTTTCTTTCCCAGCAGATGAAGACCATAAGGTATTTCTTGGCTCGTGGTTACACTTCTCTTACTGTTATGGAATTGCTCCACTCTGAGTTTTATGCCATTGTCTTTTCATCTCTTGCAGCCTGTCTCACTAATTCTGCTTTATCTCCAGCATCTCCTTTCTTGACTGCTGCACTACCAAGCAGACTTAGCACATTCTCTTTGCTGATTGCGCCCTTTCCTCTGTCCAAGGTAGGTGGGTTATCTTCTTCCTTAAATTTTCCCAGTTGTCTGCTGAGACAATCTCATTCCCCAGTCAGCCAGATGACATCCCTCCCTCACAACCTGCATGCTGGCTTTTCTTAATTTTCCCCTGCCAGAATCCAACATCACAGCCTTATCGTGCTGGTTTATTTGTTAAGCCCTCGCTTTTCACCAGATGCACTTCCTTATCTATTTCTTATTCTCCATTCTATGGTATCTCCAAATGTGTCAGCTGATTCTGGATCTTCCTGCCCACTTTTACACTTCATATTTTATATTTGAAGTGTTTCCATTATAACTACAGTCTTCTCCAGTGATTCAATTTCAAGTTAGTAGTGTAACAACTGAACCGATCAACAGAACTCATCTTTTTGACCCAGCATCGCTGTTGCTTTCCATCCCCAACCTGTCTGTTTCTTCAGCAAGTCCCTCTGCTCCTGTCTGCTCTTGATTTGAGAAACACATTCCATGCACAAGCAGCACAGCTTGTCTTCTTCTAGGAGCCTCGTTTCACCCAGTTCTACAGAGAGTTCCATAATAAAATGCCAACTTGAGGCAGGCAGCTGACTAAGAACATTTACATGTTAATCACAAACACAGAATAAACATATCTCTGGCTTTCGATTCAATTCGTCCATGCACTTACAGCTGACTTTTAGATTTTCAACTGTTCTGAGTAGAAACTGTAAACCACATGTGTTTAGGAAACTGGGGCTGTTGGTGGCATGATAATATACATAAAAAACTGTTGGCTTATTCCATGGAGTTCTATTGCATGAAGTATTTTGCAGCTTATAAGCAGGTGGAAACAGATGCTTTGTCCGCTTTCCCTTCAGCTTTAGTTCAGCTGGGGCCACTGTGCTACTCTGTCATCTGTAGGCTCTCCTACTGAAGAGACACACTCAACATGTGCAATAGGGTGCTCCCTGGAGAGTAAAATCAACTCAGTAGCTGTTGGACAGTAGGGTGTTCTTTGCTCATCTCTCATGTAACTGCAAATTTCAGGGAAACAGTGGGGTATTTTGAATAGAAATGAAACTGTGATTGTGCATATTGCCTTTATTCCCCATTTGTGATTACAGATGAAAGTAGGAGGCTGTTGCAGTTGGGGCGAGCCTGGATTTTATTAGCAATAAATACTGCACTGGGACCAGCCTTGGCAGGTGGTTAAATGGTAATCAAGGAGGCTTTTGGAAATGACTTTGTGGAAGCATTTCAGAAACCAAAAATAAAGTCTTTAGTGATTTGGCCATGGGTTCTTGTGGAAGACTTTTGTTTAAAGCGCTGAGCTCTGATGCTGTTCTAGAGCTCTGATGCTATTATAGACTCTCTTGCTCCACTCTCTGTGTTTATGTTGAAAATAAGAGGTATGCTTTTCCCACAGTTTGGAAATGTGCTTCCATCTAGTATTTTTCACTCATTGATTCATGGCCTGGAATCCATGGGTAAAACCTTTTCCATGCAATAAATCATATGATTTAATTATCACCAAAAAAAATGACAATCACAAAATATTGACAGGTAAAAGTCACAAAGGTATAAGTATAAACCTTCACACAGCTTTTCTTTATTTAATTTGCTTCATACTCTTTAGCGTGGTTAAACCTTCTTACCATTAGTTGGACATAACTAGTCCACAGCTGAAGTGACCTATTATGTGGTGTAGTGACAGGCTTCACTTCTAATACCCTCTGTTTAACACATTAAAAAGCATTTTAGTAGATACACAATAGATCAGCCTCCAAAGGTGAACACCTGTTCTTCAATTATCAGTTAGTTTAAGTTTTTGAAGTACAGTTTTGGTTCATATGGTTCATTTAAAGTTTAAAAATAAAAGACAAGCATGCCTGTGACTTTTCTAAAGAAAAAAATGGAGTTTTTATACATACCATGAAAATTATTTTGAAATTTCAAATAAGTTCAGATGTTCCAATGTTTACACTTTTCATTAAATTATGTTTTCTACATGTGCTAAGAAATCGGAATGAAGCTGTTTTGCTCAAGATATTGTCTATTACAACAAGGAATTAGATTTGGATTTCAAGTAAAATTTTATTTTAGAGTTATGTTTTCTGTATAAATCATAGAAAACAGAAAACCAATCTGATAAAGTACAGCAAATGGGGCTTGAAGAAATGGATAATCTCTTGTCTCTTGACCTTCTTGGGCTCAATTTCTACAGCTACACTGGCTATGCCAAGACAGAGATGGACCCTGTTGGATTAACCTGTTCTTACTTTGGTTTGTTCTTTTTGTTTCTAACTTTGGAAAGCTCAGGGTAAAGCAGTACCTGCTGGGAGGCGGTCTTAGTGGAGGGTTGGTGGAGGGTTTTTTCCTAGGCATCTGTCTGTCTCTGTGCTGCACACTTGTGTGGCAGTTGCCTGGTGTAACCGGAGATTAATATTCTAGAACCCACAGTTTATGATAGCTGCGATCGCACAAGTATCGACTGACGATGCTGTGTCACGTTTTATTTCAAAGAAGTAGCGGTAACAATGGCTTATAGTAATAACAGTCATGCTCCTTCCCCTGGGGGAAAGGCAGAGAATGCTATCTTGCCACATGATCTCATTTCTTTTAAGCTTTGCACTAACCGCTGACATATCGCATAAATGCCTCCTTTATTACCTGCCAGTGATTGTCTTCTGTGTTGGGAACAGCCCCCGGAACCCGCGTCCACATGCCAGCAAAGTGCTTTGCTTACCCCATGTGAATTTGGCTCTGTCTGGCGCTCCGTGAGGCCCCTCTATACACCTGAGCATCCTGACGAGCTCGGGGAGCCTAAATTACAGCACCTGTGAAAGGCCTTTGTTCAGGTGCCTCGCTGGAGCTGGGGCTGGGAGCTGGCACAGGTCGGGGCTCTGTTTCTGTATTTGCCAAGTAAGTAATTTGCCATTTTTAGTTAGGAGTTGGGGTTTTTAGGTTGTGTCCAGCTGGTAAAGTAGCCTGGCCACACATCTCTGCAAGGATTCTAGTTCTTATCTATTCTGTTGCTTTTAAACAAAAGCAGCATTCAGTCACACCACTTGCATTATCAGCTTGCTAGCAGATAAAATAGTTATTTTTCAAATTGCCTCTCCCTTTCCAGTTTCAAACAGACCTATAGAGGTACTTTTCAGTCATTGTAGCCTGTAGATACTTGTTTCACATAAACAAGAATACATTTTCTATTTTCTACGACTATTCATTCAAATTCCATTTGGACAAAGCACATTCTCTGTCTTTCATTACATTACGTTTTTATCTGTTCAGTCCAGCCCTGCTTAAATTATAAAAAATACAGAGGAGAAAGTAGTGCACAAGTCAGAGTGACCTCTTTCACCCAGTAGTGAATTACAGTCAACTACACACACACCTCTTTGGACTGATTTGTCAATGATGAAATTGGCAGGTGGTACCTTCTATCTCTAGGCTTTATCCTTTATTTTCCTGCAGTGTACTGTTTTGAAAAGTCTGGCAATTTTCAGGTACTCCAAGTACAGCAAAAGACTAAGCTCTTCAATCAATTTCTGCTTTGCACGTAAATATTTTGTTGGATGGTAACTAATGTAGGAAAGGTAATAGCAAACTGGGTGGGAGAGAGAGTGGGTTGAGAACAGTCCTGAAGAGAAGGACATGAGTGTGTAGGTGGATGAGAAGCTGAACATGAGCTGGCAATGTGTGCTCACAGCCCAGAAAACAAACAGTGTCCTGGGCTGTATCCAAAGGAGTGGGACCAGCACGGGAAGGGAGGGAGAGGATTCTTCCCCTCTGCTCCGCTCTGGTGAGACCTCACCTGGAGACCTGCATTCAGTTCTGGAGTCCTCAGTAAAGGAAGGACATGGAGCTGTTGGAGTGAGATCAGAGGAGGCCACGCAGATGATCCAAGGGCTGCAGCACCTCCTGTACAGGCTAAGAGAGCTGGGGTTGTTCAGCCTGGAGAAGAGAAGGATCTGGAGGGACTTTCGAGCAGCCTCCCGGTACTGAAAAGGGCTTCAGAAAAGCTGGGGAGGGACTTTTGTTCAGGGTGTTCAGGGACAGCATGAGGTGGAACAGCTTCCAGCTGAAAGAAGGGAGATTAAGATGAGATCTCAGGAAGAAATGTTTTCCTGTGAGGCACTGAAACAGAGAAGTGGTGGCTGCCCCATCCCTGGAGGTGTTCAAGGCCACCTTGGATGGGGCTTTGAGCCCCCTGATCCAGTGGGAGGTGTCCCTGACCATGGCAGGGGGTGGGACTGGATGGGCTTTGAGGTCCCCTCCAACCCAAATAAGTCTATGATTCTATGAAATTGCTGTGTCTGTGATCTATTCCTGGTTGCTGCACTCTGGGCAGTGCATCTTCCTCATTAACACCATTCCTCCAGGTTTCCAAAGTTCTTCAACTCCTTCTGTCTGTTCATGCTTTTCTAGCCAAGCCTGGACTCAGATTTACCAGAGTCCCTTAGCACAGATTTTCAAGGCCCCAGGAGATAAGTTGATGGTTCACCACAGGGGCTCAATTTCTATCCCTTTGGAGCTCCTAATATTTTTGCCTCTGGCTTGTGTACCACCTGCATGGGGCCACGTTCATTGCTGTCAGTGGGTCAGTGTGATGTCCCACAGCAATCTCACCAGCGTGCAATTCACGCACACGTTTTCCCTGATTTGCCAACAGTGGAGTGCAAACCTTTCCAACTGTGACCTTACTTCTTCTCGCCATGCACACATACCCACTGCAACCAACAAACGGCTCCTTTACAAGCTGATGGCAAAATATTCCATCTGGAGCTCCACAGCCTTTTCTCCAGGCTGAAATTTTTTGGGGGCTATTTGGGCTCCAGATGGGAACCATGCAACGAAAACAGTGAGGTACCACTAAGAGAATAACATTGTTCAAATGCCACTTCTAGCGTATTGGGACAAAGCTTTCACGGACTGATTTCCCCCTCAGCATTATATCCATTTTAACTCTCTCTGTATAATCTCTTCCTGCTGAAATTGGGACCAAAGATGCACTTGTATGCTACAGTTTCAACTGCATAAATATCTACTTCACTTCTGTTGCCTCTGCTCAAGCTGTCTAAACAACGGCTGGGAATGATGGTAACAACTAACACGGAATAGCCCTGGGAAAGTATAATAATGCAAGCTTAGAATGGGGGCGAGGGAAATTGTCTTATTTTCTTTTCTTCAGAAACATGAACTGACTTCCCCCATTTGTTTGCTTTAGTTTGCTGATTTGCCAGGTGCACGGATCCAGTAGGCCAGGGCGCACCCAAGACATTTGCCTGCATGGTTTTCTTTCCTTTTACATTGCTCTTCAGATCCTGTTGCATAAATTAACACGTCATTTTCCCACATTTGGTAATAGAGGCTTAGTGGTTAAACATGGTTTCATTCTCTCCTGCGCTTGTGTTGAATCAAGAATGTTGGGTAGGGAGTGGGTCTCAAGTACGATGAGTTTCATCAGGGTATAACTGATTTTCATCTTGTCTTGTGTCTGAAGGATGAGACGAAATGGCCTCAAGCTGCACCAGGAAGATTCAGACTGGATATCAGGAAAAAATTCTTCACTGAAAGGGTTCTCAGGCCCTGGCAGAGGATGCCCAGGGCAGTGGTGGAGTCTCCATCCCTGGAGGGATTTAAAAAACAAGTGGATGAGGTGCTCAGGGATCTAGTTCAGCAGTGGACAGGTACGGTTGGATTGTATGATCTCAAAGGCCTTTTCCAACCAAACAATTCTATGATTCTATGAAACAATCTCTGTTTCTCACTGTTTGCTCACGGCTGTGATGGTTGAGGGTTCATAAGTCTATGGTTTGTACACTTGTTTGGTAGTTTCATAGACTTTCAAATAAAATGTTTGCACACAAACCTGTTTTGCACTGACCAAATAGTAAGATTTTTATTTGGTCCATGTCCTATGAAGAGTAAATACGTCAAATTATCCCCAAAGAAATCATCCTGTCCTTCAGTCTGTGCAGAAATAGAGGTGAGCATAAACCATTCAGGATGCTACCTCCGAAACCAGCATCATCAGGGAGGTTTTGGTGCAGTGATTAAACAAAGGGGCTGGAAGTCAGGACTGGCACACTGAACTACAGATTTCTTTGAAGAAAAGAGACTGAAACTCTCTTTGGTTTAACTAAAACTCTGTTAATTTGCACTCTGAAGAGCACATAAAGGGTATCTGAATTTTATGCAGCTAACTTTCATTATTTCAGTCCACAGTGTTACTTTGCATTCATAAACACTGTTAACTGGTGGAGGTATCACCAGCATCCTGATTTTAACTGTTCGCAGAGCAGTTCTCCCTTAGCACAGGAAAAAATTCCTTCCCTGAGCACTGCGAGTGCCTCTGGCTGGCTTGCAGTGGAGGATGAAGAGCTGGAAGATTAGAGAGTCTGTCCCTTCTGCTTTCAAAACGAATTTTCATTCAGTAGTGGCTAAAGCTGGTGGACAGATGGCTTCAAAAAGCCCTTTAACTAATACGTGTTGCCAGCCTGCATCCTCTCTTCTATTAAACATTTCATTCATTATGCAGTTTCAAGAAACGATGAGAGCCAACTCTTTCTCCCAGTGTCACCCCTGCACGTAACTCCCCCTTCATTCCAAAGAGCTGTCAAGAGGCATTTTTCTTCGACAGGGGTAGCAACCTAAGTCTTTGCTACAATCAGCTTCTGAAGAGGAAGGGCCTTGCATTCAGCCAGAACGCTAGTGAGCACTGAGATGGAATTAAAAAAGAGAAGAAATGAGGGGAGAGAAAAATCTCAGAGGGTGCCAGAGGTCTGTTTTCCCTCCAGCAGCTTTGTCAGACAGAGTGTTTTGTACAGACTTTGTTTTACAGATACAGCTCAGTGTGCACAGAGTGCTCCACGCTGTGAAGACACCAACAAGGGAAAAGAACTGAAAGTAACACGGCAGCTTTTCCATTCTACAAGAGCTTCTTAATGGCTTTGAGTAATTACAGATCACAGGGCAAAAGTGGCTATTTTTCACTCAAAGTCCCATTTTAATTCAACTCAAATTCACCTGTAGGTCGAAGAGAGGAGGACAAACAACCAACTGTTGGTTCTGCTTCTGTTAAGTGTCAGAATTTCTTCCTTTAGAAATGCCAGGAATGAGAGCTCCTCTGGGGACTGTGATCGTGGCCTCAACAAACAACTCGGCTGTGGGACTGTGGGCACGGCTGCTCCCCAGGGCTGGTGCAGCTGTGCCCTGGAACCAGGCTTTCCAGAGGCTATGGATAGCTTGCACTATATTTCACTTGATATATTTTGAATTTATATATTTCACTATACCTGCACTGCATTTGACTTGATTGTAAAGTATTCAGAAATACTTTTCATGAGGATGTGCTAATTTGAGCTAAGAGGCTAAAAGATGAGGACAGGCTGAGAGAGTTGGGCTTGTTCAGCCTGGACAAGAGAAGGCTCCAAGAAGACCTTGGAGCAGCCTCCCAGTACTGAAAGGGGCTCCAGCAAAACTGGAGAGGGGCTCTTGATCAGGGAGTGCAGAGACAGGATGAGGGGGAAGGGTTTTGAGCTGAAAGAGGGGAGGATGAGGTGAGATCTTAGGAAGAAACATTTTACTGTGAGGGTGGAGAGGCCCTGGCCCAGGTTGCCCAGAGAAGTGGTGGCTGCCCCATCCCTGGAGGTGTTCAGGGCCAGGTTGGATGGGGATCTGAGCCCCATGATCCAATGGGAGTTGTCCCTACCCATGGCAGTGGGGTTGGAACTGGATAGGCTTTGAGGTCCCTTCCAACCCAAACCATTCTGTGATTTTTCTGGTCCCTTCAACTCTGAATAACCATTTGCTTGGGACAGAAGGTGGGGCTGTGGAAGGACCACGTTCATGGCTTTGTTCTCCAAGTCCAGCACACAGGCTCAGGAAGGTGGGTGCCTCAGTTTCTTGAGGAGAGTCGCTGTGTTCGCCAAGGCTGTGTGCTGTCACACTTAGGAAGGGAAAAGTTCTTTGGTTTATGCCAAGAAGGGATGAGAACCGTCTTTCCTTCTTTCCAATAGTCGTACACCTGCAACATTGGTGTGGTTTGGACTTTCTTCCTAGCATGATGTCACATCTTTCTTTCTTTTCATTGACATAAAAGCAGCTGGAAAGGGAAGGAAAAAAAGGGACTCTGAGTTTTGATATTCTCTGTGTTTGATCTGTTTGCTGTTAAATTTGCTGTTAAATACAAAACATTTTTAGAGTAATTTCAGCCATTCAGAGTAAATGGAAATTGAGACAGGAAGAGGAAATTCATTGCTCATTTCAAAGTACATCTTAAAGTCCTTTAAATTCAAGGCATTTAAAGCATCTTATTTTTCTGGCAACATGGTATGAGGAGAAAGGGTAGGAATTTTCCCCCATCATAATAAGATTTCCTTAAGTTGCAAGAATTTTTTAAAGTGTTTACAAATCCGAGTCAGTTAACAACTGCTCACTTGAAGAGCTCTGAACAACTTGATATCCCTGGTGCAGAGATTGCAAATACACCTGAAATGTAGTTCAGCAGACTAAATTTGGCTCCAGTTATAACTTGCAGTTAACTTCACCAGAATTTCAACACATGGGACTCTGCAGACAGAATGAATGTCAGAAGGAGGGTTAGGTTGGACATTAAGAAAAGGTTCTTCCTCCAGAGGGTGGTGGAGCAGAGGAACAGCTCCCCAGGGAAGCAGTCATGACACCAAGCCTTTGGCCAGTGTCCTTCAGCCACACGCTGTGAGTGTTGGGGTTGTCTTGTGCAGGGTCAGGAACTGGACTTGATGATCCTTGTGGGTCCCTTCCAACTTAGGAAATTCTATGAATCTATTATTCTGTGAGACTTCTTTGCTTTGCCTAGTGTGAGCACTTCGCTTCTTCTGGTAACCAACATTCAGTCCTTGAGCATCAAAATCATGCTTCTGTAGGTTTCATGAAACATAGAACTTAAGTCTAAGGCTTCATACATTGCTCATTTTAGAGGAGATGTATACACATACTCTTCAGTGACCAAACAAGTTGATCCGTCTTACATAGTTGGACTTGTTCAGCCTTCGGCAGAGAGAGCTCTGGGAAGACCTTGGAGCAGCCTCCCAGTACTGAAAGGGGCTCCAGGAAAGCTGGGGATGGGCTCTGGATCAGGGAGTGCAGGGACAGGATGAGGGGAAATGGTTTTCAGCTGAAAGAAGGGAGATTGAGATGAGATCTTAGGGAGAACTCTTTTGCTGTGAGGGTGGGGAGGCCCTGGCCCAGGTTGCCCAGAGCAGTGGTGGCTGCCCCACCCCTGGAGGTATTGAAGGCCAGTTTGGATGGGGCTTTGAGCTCCCTGATCAGTGGAAGGTGTTCCTGCCCATGGCAGGGGGTTGAAACTGGATAGGCTTTGATGTCCCAAACCATTCCATGGTTCTATGATTCTGCGGATATTTCAGTGGAAGTATACAAAATATGACAATATCCTTTCCCAAACAGAATGAACCTTGATCAGTTTATATGGTTAAGGAAAAAAAACAACCCCAAACTATTCAAAAAACCTGTTCAGTATGAAGAAGTACAAGATCAGACATGTTCTGATCAAGCAAACTGCACACATCAATGACAACAACAGGTTAGAATGCAGCAGTGTTTTGACTCAGAGGTCTTCTCTGTAGTCCTCTAAGTAGGTAAACTACAGAAATTTTGGGGAGGCTCTGGAAGCCAGAGATGTCATGAGAGAAAATTCAGAGGGAAGCTGGAAAGGAGGGAGAACATTTAATATTCTGAAAGGACCCGAACACCCTGCACCGTGATTTGGGGTGATGTTCCATAGAATCATACAACGCTCTGGTTGGAAGTGACTTCAAAACCCATCGAGTTCCAACCCCACACCTGGCATGAGCAGGGACACCTTCCACCGGCAGCCACCACTTCTCTGGGCAACTGTGCCAGGGCCTCACCACCCTCATAGGAAAATATTTCTCCCTACGATCTCATCGCAGTCTCCCCTCTTGCAGCTCAAACCTTGCACTCACTGATCCAGAGTCCCTCCTCATATTTTTTGGAGCCCCTTTCAGTATTGGGAGGCTGCTCTAAGGTCTTGTACAAGACCACTTAATTCTGGTGTCTTCTGTCAGACAGATTTGCCATAGCCTCATTTTCTAATTAATCAACAGTGATCTGCATTCACTCTATCATGAGGCAGGCCCAGGTCTTTGATGTTGTCTCACACTGAAGCCCGAAAACTTTGATTTCACTCCCTGTGATGTTGAGTGCAGCAGCCACTGGATAAGAAAAGTCCGAGAATCATAGAATGGTTTGGGCTGGAAGGGACCTCAAAGCCCATCCAGTCCCAATCCCCTGCCATGGGTAGGGACACCTCCCACTGCATCAGAGGGCTCAAGGCCCCATCCAATCTGGCCTTGAACACCTCCAGGGATGGGGCAGCCACCACTGCTCTGGGCAACCTGGGCCAAGGACTCCCCACCTTCACAGGAAAAATTTCTTCCTAAGATCTCGTCCCAATCTCTCCTCTTTCAGCTTGAAACCATTCCCCTTCGTCCTATCCCTGCACTCCCTGATCAAGACCCTCTCCCCAGCTTTCCTGCAGCCCCTTTTTAAGTACCAGAATGGCACCAATCTAATGTGATGACCTCAAAATTACTATGCTACTTATTTCAGCCCATGAAAGTAACTTTCATATTGAGACTTTCTGTTACAGAAAAGGAAATGGAGCCAATCTACAATGCTTTGTGTGCTTCAGCATTCAATAAGGTGGAGGAAGGAAGTAATATGTACAGGAGATAGAGCTGTTGGGGTCTACTAGGAGATGTGAATGGCAAGGCAAGGGAACTGTAGCTCAAGGGTTTATTTAGAACAGTACAGACTTGTAATATTGATGTCAGCTGCATAAAATACCCAGGTTAGTGCCATTACCTACACCACGTAACTGAGTGGGGTGCCACAGAGTGAGTCTTGCGCTATGTGCAGGTCATGGAAGCCAGGGGATTGATCTCTATCTCTCTTTTTCTCTTTGCAGTGGTCTAGAAACATTTGGGAAGATCCTCTGATTTTCTATTAATTGTTAGTTTTTAAGACCCATCTCTCTTACAAGGTGCTGTATGGTGGTCTTCACCTTTGGTGACTGAAAGTAAAGGGAAAATGAATTGGATAACTCATCCCCACTCATCACAGAATGCTTTGGGTTGGACTAGAGGTTTACAGGTCCTCCAGTCCAATCTGTCTGCAGGAGCAGGGACATCTTTAACTCAATCAGATTGCACAGACCCTCATCTATAGTACCCAGGACAGACCTTTTCTGGGTCTTACTGCACCCAAGAATCCTGTTTCCTGGCAGCATAATCTGACTTGCAGTGTTTAAAATCAAAATGCTTTCTTAACTGTATTGAATTGATGATAAATTTTTCCAGGAAGTACAAAAAAGGAGAAGATTCTTTCCCAGGAGAATCAGTAGTTTTAAGAGTGCACGTGCTGCAGTGTAGATGCATTTCTGTGTGAGTTTAAATGTTGTTCTAAATATTTCAGATGCTGGTATCTCCTTGATATGCAAGTGCATCATTTTAGCAGCAAAAAGAAGATGATCATAAATCTCACTGAAAAGATCAAAAGATATTTAGATGCTCAGACTTACTGTGATGTGGTGAAGTTGTAGTATTTCTTTGCTTGGGTTATATAGGAACAATTATACATGTTGTAGAAATTATCTTAATTGCCTCATTTAAGCAAGTATGAAATGTTATTATATGAAATAACTCAACCTTCCATCCAGCATTTCAGAACTACATTAATCCAGCCCATAACCTTCAACAAGAAATAAGTCAAACAACACGACAGACATTCAGCAGTCCTGTCCCTGGGAAACTGAAAACAAATCTTGGTAACAAAAGTAAGCTGGTTAATGATAAGGTTCTAATAACCAACAGTCTTGAAAAAAATATTGAGGAATGAGATGAATGAGCAGATCTGTAGACAATTCAAGAACGACTTTTTGTTTATCTAAGTACATTAGCGTTTAGAAGGTCTAAGACAATTCTTGTGCATAATTGACTCTGATGTGAGATATATATAGATATATATAGTCCATAGAAGGTAAATGAGACTGGTGAAGGGTCTGGAGCACAGGGGTTACAGGGAGTGCCAGAGAGCATTAGGATTGTTTAACCTGGGGAAGAGGAGGCTGAGGGGAGATCTCCAACTATCTGTAAGAAGGTTGTAGTGAGGTGGATGCTGATTTCTTCTCCCAAGTGACAAGTGATAATAAAGATGACAGGCAATGGTCTCAAGTAGTTCCAGGGGAGATTTAGATTGGATATTATGAAGAATTATTTACTGACAGAGTGGTGAAGCCCTGGCAGAGGCTGCCCAGGGCAGTGGTGGAGTCTCTGTCCCTGGAGCGGTTCAAAAAATGTGTGGCTGTGGTACCTGGGGACAGGGTTAAGCAGGCACACTGGGGTTGGATTGATGGTTGGACCAGATGAGCTTAGAGGTCTTTCTCAATCTTAATGGCTCTATTCTACTCTGTATTGGAAACGCAGTGCAGATTTACCTTAATGGATTGAATTTACCTGGTTCTGTATAACCAAGCAGTGAACAGGGAGATGGTACCAGTGAGAATATATGAATTAGAGTAAGGGAAGAGTAACTGGTGCATAAACAATGGAGATACTGGATGGAGAATTGAAAGGAATGGATGAAAATTAAAGTTGCAAATGAAGTCTGTCTGCATGGATTTGGAACTCATTCACTTTGTTCTCTGTTTTTCAGAGGGAGAAGCTTACCTTCAGTAACTTGGCTGCTTGTTAGACTCGTAGGTGTCTTTAAACAAAGCGAATTTCCAGAACTAGCTTAATCTTGAGAAGGAGTGAGAAGCTGTTTGCACCTTCTTTCCCTTGGGTAGCAGAGATGAAGGGCAGCTCTAGATTACATGCCATGTTGACTACACTGTGAAAGAACAATTTTGTTTAAATAAACAAAGAAAAAAGAAATTTAAAGTTTCAAATCCACTAGTTTTCTGTATTTTTTCATTTTTAGACTTCTGTCATTGCCTGTATATTATGTGCTTGCACAGGCAGATGGGATCCTGAAACACTGTTGTAACCTGCCAGCTGTGCATGCGTTTGATGTAAACTTTATCACCCCGTACTGCTGTGCTATAACTCAGAACAACAGTAAAGTCATGAGATCTAGAGCCATGGATTTGACTCAGATGTGGAACAGGGTTTCTGTGGTGAAAATGACTGACAGGCTGTGAGAGAGTTGAGGTTGTTCAGTCTGGAGAAGAGAACACTCTGAGGACACTTTATAGTGGCCTTCCAGTACCAAAGGGGGCAACAGGAAAGCTGGAGAGGGACCATTTACAAAGGCCTGGAGTGACAGAATGAGAGGGAACAGCTTTAAATTGGAAGAAGGAAGATTTGCATTAGACATTAGGAAGAAATTCTTTACAATGAGGGTGGGGAGGCCCTGGCCCAGGTTGCCCAGAGAAGTGGTGGCTGCCCCATCCCTGGAGGTGTTCAAGGCCAGGTTGGATGGGGCTTTGAGCCCTCTGATCCAGTGGGAGGTGTCTGTGCCCACGGCAGGGGGTTGGAACTGGATGGGCTTTGAGGGCCCTTCCAGCCCAAACCATTCTGTGACTCTATGATACCATTCTTAACACACAGGCTAAAGGGTGTACAACATACAGGGCTAAATGTACTACTGATACACAACAACACTAGGACTGACGCAAAAACTTCATTGTCTTCTGAAATCCTGTGATAAATTTTCAATAGTTATAGGTAAAAGTAGCTATAGATAGGAAATGGCCATATATAGTAAAATTTAGGAGTTAGTGAGAATATTGTTCTTGTACTGAATGTCCTGACAAGCAGGAAAAAATGTATAACTCTATTTTGACTTTTGCTTTTGTTTGAAATCAACTCTCTTTCAAAGGTGACTAAAAGCCCATGCAAGTGTAAAGCTCTGATGAGAATCACGCTTTTTGGACGCCAAAAGTTTTGCTCTTGAATGTACCATTTTTGAATAAATAGCCATAGAAAAAGCTGACTGAAAGGCCAATGAGAGCAAGAACTCACCTGGATTAACCCTTTCATCCAGTTTCACATATAAGGCTGAACCAGAACAATGTATTGTAGATCTTCTTGGGGTAACAGGAAATAGGCTTTTTGGTGTCGTGCTGAAGAGTGGTGTGTCCTAGGCTTTTACAGTGGAAAGTATTGCAAGGTTTGTTTTGGTCACCCACGTGTCCAGTATGTAGAAGAAAGTGTGGTAATTCAGTACTGGAGCTTACTGAAATATGCTAATGGGACATGGCTTTCTTTCTAGTAACCTGAACTCTGCACCCTCATTGCTTTCTTATTATTTGAGGAGATTAATATAAAAATATCAGATTTTATTCAATCAGAAAGAAAAAAGTAAGGATGTTGACTTTGAGAGTGGAAGAGCTACTGAAGGACCCTGTCCAAGCCTTTCCAGAAAGGTTAGGAGTTTCATCTCCCTCTTGGCTCTGTTGCTGCTCTAGACTCTATGAGACTTTGGTGCACAGGTTTCCCCAGGAGCAGAGATGATGGCTGTCACCACCTTGTGATGGGTCTCAGGGAGGATCCATGATGTTGGTTCCCAAGGCTGTTATTGCAGCCAGGAGCTGCTATCGTGTCATTGCTAATGAGTTTTCAAGGGTTGTAGCAAAGGTTTCTTGGAGTCAGGCACTGAATATTGAGATGAGTGCACATATGTGTGAGGAAATTGGATTCCAGCTATAAAATGCAACATTACGCTGTTCCCCTAAATTCAAAAGGAGCTGAGTTTCACGTGTTTTCTTAGTGCAGTAGCTGTGTCTCATGGTCTTGAAGACAAAAATCATGTCCCCAGTGCCATTCTCTTCTTAGTGGCCTTTATTTACCCAGTAGTCCCCCTGGATGTGGTGATTTTATTCACAAACCCTTTCAGAGGCTTTGAAAGCGATAGCAGCTGTAACAGTGACTACAGAATGCATTGAATTTTGAAAGCATTTTGCCAGACTACCTGTCCTAACGCAGTGTTAATGTCTCCACTGCTGCTGGTGTTTCAGAGCATTTGTAATGCATGGCCTGGCTAAAACAAAACCTTAGTGCAGAAAATTGCTCACAAGAAATAGCTTGTTGGCTAGATTTCCCCGAGAGAAACTCCAAGGTGCCTTTGTAACATAACCCTTTATTAAGGAGAGAAATTGAGTCAAAGGAAAGTATTGCAAGCCACTGAGGTTAACCAATACTCCACTTAAATATAACTGTAGTTTGTGTTATCTGTAACTGAAGAAGGTCATAGGATCTATCGTTCACAGTGGGAGTTTGTAGTGCCAACAAATTAGCATCAAAAGCTCTGGCTTGGCATACAGAGCAGGGCGATAACTACAACTCCTGAAAACTTCTCAAGAGAGCTGCAAACAGAGAGGAACAAGCTCCCTCAAGCTTGTGATCTTCCTGTCGTTTATTACAACAGCCCCGCTCTTGTTGCCAGCCTTAATGTGCTTGAGAAACTGTCAGTTGAGCCTTAGAAAGCGACCGGCAGCGATGGCGATGCCAAGGTGGCCAGTGGGAAAGTCGAACTCACACGAGGCACACGTCTTGGTGGAGGAGCTCTACGGCCGCTCGCGGGGCGGCTGCGGCCCGGGGGGCGAGCAGACATCTGGGCATTTTTCACTTTAAGGATGAAGAAGACAATGATGGGGTGAGCCCGGAAAAAAAGGGACTTCTGAGAGGGTAGAAATGAAAACCAATTTACTTTGAGAGCAATGAATTTAAGTGCTTTTGCCCTTTCCTAACAAGACTGGCTAAGAAGGAGAAAAAAGGGAGAAAGCAAAGTCTCCTTCTTCTTCCCCTCCCCCTTGCAAATCCTACATGCCCTTCTGGCAGAGATCCATCGTTCACTTAATGTGTCCTGCTGAAATCAATTCATGTGTCAGGATTTGGAGAGCTAGAAAAAAATTTGTTTGCCGATCCCATCCACAGATCACTCAAGAGGATTCATAAAGGTTAGTAAAAAAAAAACAACCAAACCCACATTCAATTTACTGTGCAATGTAATGCATTAGAAAATTACTGATTCCAATAGGGAGGAGAAAAGTCTGATTGTACAAACCTGTTGGTCAAAGTCCACAAGAACCTTGAAGCACATGCAATGACACGAAAGGGGCTTTGCCTCCTTTGGCACTTGAAAAAACTGCCCTCTTTATAGTTAAAAACTTTGCAGTGCTGAGGAAGAAAGTCAGCGATGAGGAGACACTTCCCTACAGGCAGCTCAGTGGGTGCTTGGGGGCCACAGCTCATTGCAAAGGAGCTGCACGACACTGCAGCAGGACACAGGGTCTGAGGTGGAGCAAACATCACCATGACAGGAGTAGATCCCTTGGCCACCATGAAACACGTGTTCTGAGCCAAAGCCAGGTCCATCTCCCTGTTTTCTGTGGGTTTGGGGAAATCATAGAATCGTTAAGGCTGGAAGAAACTTCTAAGATCATCCAATCCAATCCTCAGCCAAACACCTCTATCCTGACTAAACCATGTCCTGAAGGGCCATGTCTACGGGCTGTTTGAACCCCAGACTCCCCCGCTGCCCTAGACAGCCTCTTCCAATACTTCACCACCCTTTCCATAAAGTAATGTTTCGCAATATCCAATCTAAACCTCCCCTGACACAACTTGAGACCATTTCCTCTCATTCTATCATTTGTTCTGTGGAAGAAGAGCCCAGCATCCACCCCACCACAACCTCCTTTCCAGGAGCTGCAGAGAGTGATGAGGTCTCCCCTCAGCCTCCTCTTCTCCAGGTTAAACAGCCCCAGGTCTCCCAACTGCTCCCAGAACCACTGGGCTCCAAATCCTTCCCCATCCTCATTGTTCTCCTCTGGACACACTCCAGCAGTTCAATATCTTTTGTGTATTTCTAGGGCATGTGTGGAGGACATGTGCCATCATATATTGCCATCAGGGCAGTCAGGGAATTTTCTCCTCCAGCTCCTTGTCTCCGCTACCTTAGGCTGCCTCTGAAATTACTCCTGTTTTAGAATTCCTTGATGTCTGTCTGCACACCGACACGTACAACTAATGTGAAACAGGCCAGCATAAAACTAAACTTTTGTGCTGTAGAACTTGAAGGGGGGATATGTGGTAAAGAGGCAAATCCAGATTCAGTGCAAACGTACATAACTGCAAGTGAGAAGTTCTGAGGACAAGGGCATGAGCTGACATGGCCACAGCGTGCTATTTTGTCTGCTGACGTGCTGAGGGAGTTCGCTTTATGCTATTCCAACAGATATAAGCAGGACCTTGCTTTTTGAAATTATTCTTAATTAAAATTCAATTAAATGCATTAAATAGATGTTTTCTCTAATCTCACGTTTGAATAAAACAGATTGTTATAAATATTAGTCAGCAGAACGCTCAGGAATGTTTAAGTTTGGCTAACAATAACCTTCTTGCTTTACTAGGTTCACACAGTTGCAGCTTTGTATAGAATGCAAAGTTCTCCAGAACTCAGTTCTGGAGTCCTCAGCACAGGAAAGTCCTGGAGATGTTGGAGTGAGTCCAAGGGCTGGAACACCTCCTGTACAAGGACAGGCAGAGAGAGTTGGTGGTTTTCAGCCTGGAGAAGAGAAGGCTCTGGGGAGACCTTAGAGCAGCCTCCCAGTACTGAAAGGGGCTCCAGGAGAGCTGGAAAGGGGCTCTTGATCAGAGACCAGGGATGGGGCGAGGGGGAAGGGGTTTCAGGTGCAAGAGGGGAGATCAAGATGAGATCTTAGGGAGAAATGTTTTGGTGTGAGGGTGGGGAGGCCCTGGCCCAGATTGCCCAGAGCAGTGGTGGCTGCCCCATCCCTGGAGGTGTTCAAGGCCAGGCTGGATGGGGCTTTGATCCCCCTGATCCAGTGGGAGGTGTCCCTACTCATGGAAGGGGTGTTGGAACTGAGTGGGCTTTGAGGTATCTTCCAACCTAAACCATTCTTTGATTCTGTGACTAAATTGGAAGAGTAGAATTGTACTCCGTCTAGCTGCGGATCACACCAAGCACATTAACCTACTCACAGACCACTGAGCTATTTTATAGCCTCTCTGTGTGTAGTTCCTCTGCTAAATAGTGTGGGGCACGATGTCATGCTTGCTTCAAGCAATTTGTTGAGTTGTAAATATCACTAATCAATTCCTGTGACCGAATCCCATGACCTTAGGTGTAATCCATGACAATGTTGACTTTAATGTATTTTCTAGCCTTAGCAGAAGTACTTTTAGCTGCCCTTTCCCATTAACTTCCCATCTCGCTAATAAAATACTAAGAGAATTATATTCACCACTTCTGCCAATTTTAACCGGAAATGATTCTGACTAAGGAGTATTAAAGGTTCCACACTGACAGATTTGATCTCCTACTGGCCATTGCTAGGACAGACAGCCATCTCCTCAGCTTTTTCTTAAAGCCAGACATAATTTGCAGCCCAGGGTCGTTTGACCACAGGTTCAAATCTTAACTTTTTATTTAAGCCCAAAGCAGGGTCCGTGATCTTTGTCTCGGGGAGAAGTTTTATTGGGAGGCTCCTCCAACTTGAGAACTTCCTTCTTCGAGTCCAAGAGCCTCCTTCCTGCCTCTCCTCCCCTCCAAATTTGCAAAATTGCATGCAGACAGTTTTGAAAATGACTGATATTTTTCTTCCACTTGATCATGTCCTAAAGCAGAAAAAATGCAGAGTGATTATCTTCTTATAGTTTTTTTAAGGGTATTTTGGGGAGGAGGAAGATTGAGGACAGGACGCAACTACTATCTGACAGTAAAGATATTTGTGCTCAGAGGGTTTGATGGGACATTGAGATGAGACCTTAGGAAGAAATATTTTCCTCTGATGGTGGGGAGGCCCTGGCCAAGGTTTCCCAGAGCAGTGGTGGCTGCCCCATCCTTGGAGGTGTTCAAGGTCAGGCTGGATGGGGCTTTGAGCCCCCTGATGCAGTGGGAGGTGTCCCTGCCCATGGTAGAGGATTGGAACTGGATGGGGTTTGATGTCCCTTCCAACCCAAATCTTTCCATGACTCTGTGAATCCATGATCTGAGATGATTCCAGTCATATGGGCCCACAGATTATTTGCTGAGTTGTCTTCACGCTGTAGATCATGGGTCAAAAATCTGTGCAGAGCACCTGACCTGGCCAGGTTTTTCTTACTCAGACGTGAGGGTGGTCTTAGAAGTCTTTTCCAACCTTAACGATTCTATGATTCTATCGCAATGCCACGTCTGTGCACTTCATGGTTGAACTAAGGGCGAGAGCTCAGGAGCAGAACTTCATCTGCTGAAACTTCTCTTGCTACAATGACATGAGAAATCTCATCATGTATGGATTTTCTTTTAGGTTTGTGAAAGGAGAACAGGCTTAGTCAGTAGCAGATACAGCCATGGGGTACTCTAGATCTCTTTTGTCCCCATGGAGATTTTAGGCTTGTAATTCTCAGTTCTGGGCTTTGTCTTGCTGGCTACAACAAAAATCCTTATTGCTTCACAACAACTTGGTGAGAACTTGTTGCAAAATTGTCTTTCATCTCTCCCTGTACAACCTTCAGCACCTCCAGGTCTCCCAGCAATTTAATTTCAAGTGTCTTGGCACTCGTGGGTTTCAGCAGATGCATCAGGCTCATTTTTTTGAGTTGTGAATGTGATGGGCAAATCTGCAGCTCCGAGGCTCACTGTGCTGAGTGATGTGGGTGTGTGGGTGGCAAGGAACTGCAAGCAAAGGCTGGCAAAGTTGTTGCAAAGTTTGTTCCCTAGAATGTGAACTTCAGATAGATAGTACATGCTGGCTGTAATTTAAATTCAATCAATATTCAGTTAAAAAATAAATAGAAAGCTTTTTAGATCGGTGATGTAAGGGAATGTTGGTTCAAGGAAGTAATTACATATTATGTAGAAAAAGTCAATTTAAGTTCTCAATAATTTACTTAAGTGATTTACTTGACTGATGTGTTGTCTTGACCCAAGAGGGCAGAGTAGCAGACACTAAGTTATGGCATAGCTCCAGCAAAAGCAGACGTTGTTACTGCCCAACATAAATCATTAGCTACTGTCTTGTTCCAGGTGTACACAGGTGCTATTAAAAAAAAGAAAAAAGTGATAAATTTTATGTTTGTAAACATAACTCTGTCAAAACTAATCCTGTTTCTGGCAGATGAAGATGTTATCCGTGCCTCTTGGTAAGGCACTATACGTTTTCAGGAAATAAAGTTCCTAGTATATAATTAGCTGGGAAGGGCTGTCCGTAGGGCAGCGGGGAGATGTGCTGGCTTTTAGCTGGAGAGCTGGGAAAGGAGCTGCCCCCTTTGCCCATAATGCACACAAACATGGGGAAGGAATGGCTGGTGGTGGCCAAGTAAGCGTTGTGCCCAACGGCGCTGCTTCGCCAAGGAGATCGGCCCCAGGGCTGTTGGCACCGTCACCTCTGCTTCTCCCTCCAGGCTCTGGACTGGGATCACATGTTGGTGGCTTTTTAAGGATGCTCTTTGGACTTTTCCCAGATTAAATACTGTACGTGTGGAAGATAGAGGTTTCAATTTGTAGTCATGACAACGGTGCTGGTGAGCACTGTTCTTCCCTTTGCTCGCCAGACCGGTGATACACAGAGTCCTTTCAAAAATTACCTTTTGTGCTGTGCCCTTTCTTTAAAGTTGAGAGTGAACTTTCACCTCTGAAAAGATGAAACCCTGAGCAAATTGCTGGTAGGTTGGGTCGATACGCTGAGTTGTTGGACTTAGTCTTGAACTGCATTAAGTATACAAGAACAGCACCAAGTCCCATAGGCTTATTCCCAACATACATGAGACCACCTGAAATCTGAATTTAATCTACTGCTCAGTTATAGAATCATAGAATCATAGAAGCATCTGGTTGGAAATTATCTTTGAGATCATCGAGTCCAGACGTTCCTGTCCAATACTAAACCCTGTCCCTAAGAAGCTCATCAACCCATCTTTTAAACACCTCCATGGATGGCAAATCAACCACCTCCTGGGGTAGTTTATTCCAGTGCCTGACCACCCTTTCAGTGAAGAAAATTTTCCTAATATGCAGTCTAAACCTGCCCTGGTGCAACTTGTGGCCTTTACTTCTTGTTCTGTCACTTTTAGATATATATATGTGTGTGTGTGTTACACTAGAATGTCTGCTGGTGGTCCTGTGAGCAGCTGGGAAGGGATGACCCAGCGTTTTAAAAAGATTCAGGTAACCTGTTAGTCACCAATTGCACAACTCTCTCCCTGTTTTATATGCACTCTCTTTAGTACTTACAGTAGCAGTGCTAGGGGTGCATTTCTTCTCGTGCTTCACAAGGTCCTTTCCTGGGCAACAGGGACAGACAGTGTTCAGAGAAGCAGGCCCAGCTGCAGCCATCAGGTCTGAACACAGTTTTCCACTGGCACTTTTGAAACTCTGACTATAGAATCACAGAATCATAGAATGATTTGGGCTGGAAAGGATCTCAAATTCCATCCACTTCCAACCCCCCTGCCATGGGCAGGGACACCTCCCATTCAATCAGGGGGTTTAGAGCCCCATCCAACCTGGTCTTGAACACCTCCCGGGATGGGACAGCCACCACTGCTCTGGGCAACCTGTTACACTATGAATTAAAACAGAAAAAAACCAAAACAAAACAAAATGCCAGAAAAAGCTAACCTAAAAAAACCCAAACCACTTCCCTTGCAAATTAACGTTGCACTGGAATATAAATCAACTGGTGATAATTCAGCATGGTTCATGGTCTCCCTTTAACTCCCACAGACTGGAGATCAGCTGCTCTAGAAAGAATATCTGGAAGAAGTAGAAAGCTCAGAACTGAGGAGGAAAACCAGATGCGTGGTAGTTGGACAGGGTGGTGGTGAGCAGCAAAGGTGCATTCTTAATTTAAAAACACTGTTTTGTAGTCATAACTTGAAAAGGTGGTTAAAAATAATCACCTCTCCTGCAGGGAGGTTGGACTGGGTGACCTGTAAACCTTCCAACCCAAAACATTCTATGGTTCAATGATTCTGCAATAATCAAATTCGAGCCACAAATAAGCCAATAAGCCACTTCGGGGAGGGCACTATAACAAGCATCTAGAACACAGCAAAAATGACTACTGACAATTTTCCCCATATATTCTTCTGGTAATCTGTAGCTTAAAACTTCTTGAGCTTGGTTTGTATCTACAAGATTAGATTAATATTTGGGGCCTATTGTGACAGAAAAAAACATACACCCATGATCTATCATAAGCTGGTTTTAGATTTCCAGCTCCAATGGCAAATGTGGTTGAAAAAGCTGCAGTTAAACTAACATGATAGCTCTGCAGTCATAGGATGGTTTGGGTCAGAAGAGACCCAAGTTCATCAAGTTCCAACCCCCATGACATGGTATTTTGTGTTTTACAGATAAAAACCAGTGTTGAAATTAGTTCTCAAGGAATTAAACTGTACTTCAGTCCTTTCAAGTCTTCACTATCTTCATAAAGCCTATAAACACCACAGACAGGGTTTATGTCATTAGTCTCTTAATGTTATAAACATTTAATGAAGTTAAATTTGAAGTACAACACATTGTAAAATCGATTTGATCTTGCTGGGGAGACAAAGGGAAGAAAATTGTTTGAGTCAGTTGGAAAACAAATTAAGAATTATATTCACTTAACTTTGAGGGGTATGAAAAATGATGACCAAGACAGATAGAGTCATTCTATTTCAAAGAAAACAGGGATTGAGAGCAGGGAAAACCTTGCTCTGTGTTAGATGCCATCCAACATATATTAACCCCATCACCAGTGGCAGGCAGCCCCACATCAATCACTGGGTAGATGACAAGCAGCACTTTCCTGGAAATTGGAGGAATTTCACTCTAAACATTGCAGCTCAAACACATCTTCCACAAAGCAGCCACTTCAGCAGATGGAGACTTCAGTGCTTTTGACCACGTCCTCACTATCATAGAGCCACAGACTGTCCAGAGTTGGCAGGGACCCACAAGGATCATCGAGTCCAAATCCTCTCTCTGCACAAGACACCCCAACATTCACACCGCGGGGCTGAGGGCATTGATTGGCCAAAGGCTTCTGGAATATTGTCAGGCTGTGACTTCTTCCCTGGGGAACTGTCCCAGTGCTCCACCACCCTCTGGGGGAAGAACCTTTTCCTGATGTCCACCCTAACCCTCTCCTGGCACAGTTTCCTGCCATTCCCTTGGGTCCCGTCCTTGGTCACCAGAGAGAAGAACTCAGTACCTGCTCCTCCTCCTCCCTGTGTGAGGAAACTGCAGAGCACGATGAGGTCTCCCCTCAGTCTCCTCTCCTCCAGGCTGAACAGACCCAGTGACTTCAGCCTCTCCTCACACCCTTCCCCTCTAAACCCTTCCCCAACTCTGTGCCCTCCTCTGGACACTCTCCAGCAGCTTTAGACCCTTTTTACCCTGTGGCCCCAGAACTGCCCCCAGTGCTCAAGGTGGGGCCACCCCAGTGCAGAGCAGAGCAGGACAATCCCCTCCCTCTCCCGGCTGGCGATGCCCTGCTGGATGCCCCCCAGGACACAGTTGCCTTCTTGGCTGCCAGGGCACTGCTGTCTTGTGGTCAAATTGCCATTGACCAGAACCCCAAGTTCCCTTTTCACAGGGTTGCTCACTGTCATCCACTCTTAACCTATAACTGGATGTTCACCTGCTCCCAGCGTTATTCCCATTTCCTTGGTGCCCTGTTTGGCTCTCAGATGCAATGCTGTGTTCTTTGGCTGGAGGACAAAGCTGTTCCTCCCAAAAATGCCTGAAAACACTTTTTTGTAATTGGCTTTCTAAGGAATATTTTGGAGGGTGAAGTTCTCTCACCTACTGAAGTGGGAGCAAGGGACTTTACTGGCAGCCAAATCAGTTTCCTAGCATGGTTTAACATGACCAAGAGTCTCCTAAAAGTGCTAAGCGGGAAGGAAAGAAATAAATAAAAATAAATAAAACCCTATTAGGAAGGATTACTGTGTAAAAATCTAAGACAAAGAACAGGAAAACCGAAGGGACAACGTACATGTTAAAATGTTGCTCAGAGAAAAGTGTATTTGTTCGTTCTTTTTAAACCCCGTTATTTATTTTCTCTATTCTTCTGGCCTAATGTCTCACCAATGAATTCCAGGGGGATTTTTGAATCATGGTGATATCATGGGTTAAACCCCTTCTCTACTTTTTGAATGTAAATTCTTTTTGACATTCTTACTTATCGCGGAGCATTGACTTCTTTCCTCCAACAAAACCCAACGCTCTTTGGTTTTGCATAGTTAACATTTTGCTAATGGGTAGCCAAGATTCTCTCAGCAGCTCAACAACATTTTCTAAAGCACCCTGGCGTTGTTGTAGCAACTGGTGGCTGATCTGTGAATAAAGCAGATGTCATTGTGGCAGGATAAAGGGAGAATAATCTATCACCCGACCGCTGCCACTCCTGCCCAAACAAGTCATCAAAATGACAACTTTGGTGTGTAGTCATTAATTAAGGTCTGTTCATCACCTTATCTCATCTCAGTGTTATAAAGCTCCTGTTATGTTATGAATGCTAAGAATTTCTCAGCCCCTCACCGTGGCCTTTCTCATGGAGGAAGCGCAGCGAGGATGTGCCCAGGCACTCTGACAGTTTGCCAGCTTCCTTTTAGGCTTTGATTGATTTTGCACTTTCAGCCAAGCTGGTCTGGCCTAAATAAACACAATATATATGCTGAGAAGGGGTTCTTTTTTTTTTCTTTATGGTTTGATCTGAATTCATCTCATGTGGTTTGCAACTAGAGATGGGCAAGCGTCAAAATATTCTGACTGGTACCCAAGCTGAGTACAAAAGGAGTGACAGAAGCAGATAAATTGCCTTTCTAACTTCTCAGAAAGGCTTTAATCCTCTTTTTTTTTCCCCAGCTTCTATTCTAACTCTCACAGTTTGTACTTAGTTGGTACAACTCCTTGACCCGAGTGAGTCACCTTGCATACCCCTCATTTGGTGGCAGAAAATGCAGTGTGGTTTAGCACTGTCCTAATAAACGCTTCCCATTAGAATATCTGTTAATTGTTTTATATACTTGCAGTGATGAAGCATCACAGCAACTTGTCCCTGCTTTGTGGAGACCCTCAGACTTTTACTGAGTTTCACTTGCCCCTTGCGGAACTGCTGTCCGCATCTTCTGACTTAGAAAATCTGCTCTCTGCTACTGCCTTCGCCTCACTTCTTTGTTAATTTTTTTACCTAAGAAGACAAAACATGAACCCAAGTTTCCACCATCTCCCTGGTGCATGACTCATACTTAATGTGGAGGCTGCATTACTTGCTGTGTGCTCAGCATTTAATGAGGCTTAGAAGAAGGAATCTCCTCTCTTCAGCCATAAGCAACATACTACATGCAGTGAAAGTGTTTCCAAAACACTGAAATCTGGAGATGTATTTTATAAGTGGAGTCGTATCAGTCATTGCTCGAATTCCTTAAAACAGGATGGCAAAATCTGAGAAACCTGGGCCGTAGCCCTAACTCTTTCACAGGCTTCCTTTGTGCCCAACTGGCCAACCCTCCTGTGCTCTCTGTCTCCTGATTTCCTGTCTGTTTATGGGGATAATAGTGTCTGACTGAGGCCAGACTCAGGACAGAACATTGGTGCAACTTGACACTATGGCCATTAGAGATGGCCAAAAGCAATTATTCTGATTTTTTTAAAAAAAAAAAAGAAAAAACTTTTTTTTTTCATGATAAATCATGTGTCTTCCAGTCCTGGGTGATGGAGTTATGGTTTAACACTACTACCTGTACCATATCTTCTCTGTCCTTCTTTGTTAACTTCTTGTTCAAGGTGCCAGGTATTTCTTATCCTCTGGAGTTTAAAACACTTCAGATCAAACTTAAACCATTTGAAAGATAAGCCCCTTATGGGTAGCAGCAAAGCCCACAGTGCATATTTCTGTGGGCCAATGTCCAAAAGAAAAGCTGCTAGGAAAGAATAAAGCACGAGAAACAACTCACGAAACAGGTTTTGTGCTAATTCAAGGCAATACATGTTCAGATTTGGCTTAAGTCAAATGAAATTGCACTGTGAGCTGAGTCACAACTAGGCAGGCTTGGCTTTTGCTAAAATCTGTCCATTTAGCCAAGCTCTTTCTGTGTCCCTTGGAAGACTGGGTATCTTGCCTTCCATGTGTTGTGGTTTCAGGAGTTTTCCTCCTTAAGTGTTTTTTTCTCAGTTTTTCCAAGCACTTCTGGGATGCTCCCTGTCTGTTACAGGTCATTGTTTTCTTTACCTTCCAAGTTCCTTTATCTGTCTCCTAGTTTGACCAGTTCTTAACAGAACCATAAAATGGGTTGGGTTAGAAGGAACCTCCAAGCCCATCCAGTTCCAACCCCCTGCCACGGGCAGGAACACCTCCCACTGGATCAGGGGGCTCAAAGCTCCATCCAACCTGACCTTCAACACCTCCAGGGATGGGGCAGCCACCACTGCTCTGGGCAACCTGTGCCAGGGCCTCCCCACCCAAGCTCTCTCTATAGACAGCTAAAACTCCAAGTGCTTGAAGAGGTTAAAAGAACAAGCACATGCAAGCTGAAGGCAGGAGTGCTGGTGAAATGGGAAAGTGAAGGGCTGCAGTAACAGAAAGTTGGGCACAGTGTTCCCAAGAAAAACTTTTGTGCGTTCTTATACATTAGGAGTCCATGGGGTTTCTGTGCTGGTGGTGTTGGGTTTGTGATGTACAGCTGGCAAATGTTTGTACTGGCATTGACAAAAACAGCTCTGGAGCTGGTATGATATATATGACAGGTATTTGGGAGGTATAGGGAAAGGGTGCAAGCTGGCACAGGAAACACAAAAAAGTAATGTTAAGTTTTCTGTGTTAAGAGAGTTTGTCTATGTGTTACTAATCAGAGGTAATTGTGATTTTGCTTCTTTACCTTATTAAACCAAATTTCTTTTTTATGCACACACAATTCTGGAAACATTCTTGTATGCTAAATATAATCTCACCATCTCCCACATATAACAAAACTCTTTACAAAGCAAGCATCTTCCTTAAGAAGAGTGGACTACAGCAACTAACAAAAATGCAAGATCAAGCTAATGAAATATATGAACTTGAGAAAACCAGTAAAGATATTGTGCTACATATAGAAGTGAGACTTCTCTGGGATTTGTTCTTAACCTCCCAACTGCAAATTACAAGATAAATCTATGAATCAGGCTGAGAGAGTTGGGGTTGTTCAGCCTGAAGAAGAAAAGGCTGAGGAGAGAGCTTAGAGCAGCCTCCCAGTACTGAAAGGGGCTCTGGGAAAGCTGAAGAGGGGCTCTTGATCAGGGATTGCAGAGACAAGATGAGGGGGAATGGTTTCCAGCTGCAAGAGGGGAGACTGAGATATTGGGAAGGAATACTTTGCTGTGAGGGTGGGAGGCCCTGGTCAAGGTTGCCCAGAGAAGTGGTGGTTGCCCCATCCCTGGAGGTGTTCAATGCCAGGTTGGATGTGGCTGGATGAGCTCCCTGATTCAGAGGAAGAGGGAGTTGGAACTGTATGGTCTTTAAGGTCCTTTCCAACCCAAAGCATCCTATGATTCTATGTTTCTTATATGGTACATATTCATTATTTTCCTTTTTGAAGTAGCTATGTACCCTTACAATAACTTTACCAAATGAGCCACTTAAGAGTACATTTTAAGGATGTTTTTAGTTTAATTATCACTGTTGAAAGACATATCTCCATTGGGTTTGTGCATACATGGCAAAGAAAACCTATTCATTGACTGATTCATGTTTTATGTAGGTACTTTGAGTATTCAGGTTGTATCCAGGTTAGTTTTCCTTATAAAAGGCTGAGAGGTAAAATCCTTAAAACTTGCTTAGGAATCCCAAGGCTCAACTGCTTCATTTCCATTAATTAGGGTTCCACCATCAAAAAAGGACATGAGCTTCCCAACTTCTCTTACTCTTCCTATTCCTCGTACTCTTCCTGCTTCTTGAGTGCATGTTTCCTTCAGATGCTTCATCTTGGCTGTTAACACCGACAGCAATCCAGCATTTCTGTGAGTTAGTAGAGATGAAAAGCTGTATTTTCTTTTGAGAGCTATATTGTTCTGCCATTGTGTGCATTTCACTCCCATTATGTGGTTCTTAACCAAGTCAAAACAGAACTCTTGTATTCCTGAGGACAAAGAACAAACTGTTGTTTGGGGCAGGAATATCCACAAAATCGTAAATCTTTTGCCTTCTTCTGTTTATCCTTCGTGCCATTCAAACCCATTTAGTGAATGACCAATTAACTCCAGACTCATGGCATATCCTGACGGGCCAGAATTCTCCTAAGATGACACAGTCAAATTTCCAAACACTTTGTAGTTAAATGCAGCGTTCAGTTTTCCTTGCTCTTTAATTCATAGTTCCCAAACTATTATTCCAGTTATCAAATTGACATTTGCTCTAATTAATGCACCCATCATAAGCAATGACGTAAATTGTAGGGAAAATGTGTACGAAATTAATTTCATTGTGCATCCAGTTCTTTATTACTGGGAGTAGAACAGTTCAAAGACACTTGTCCTTCAATATTGGGTCTGCTAGCTGTACATTGCACATCACTGCATACTGAGATATACAGGAAGCAGGAGGTTCACAGATTATTTTTCTATGGTAAAAAACATGCTGCAAAAGTAATAATTTGTAAAATAACTCTAACCAGTGACAAAAACACACTTTTGACTACAATATGGTATCCACTGACTATGATGTGGCATCAGCTAACTAAAAAAACATTACAAACTGAGGGGAGAAGGGAGAGATTCCAATATTAATTCCATTATTAAATAGTAGACCTGAATTATTTAACCATAATACAGTGTCCTAATTAATAACCATACTGTATGTACTCACATTTCAATTCTTGATGTGTGGAATTTAGAACTAAAAGCAGTGACTCAATTATCCCCAAAACCTGCTTTTATATCATTTTATATTGACAAGTCATAAGTTTGAAAGTAAATGATGTTAAACATTTCAATTTGATATCCTGTGTGGGTGTCTGAATTGCATCAAAGTGGCAGGTCTGCAAAGAAACTCTGTATTTAACCATCCCCATCCCTGGAGGGGTTAAAAAATTGTGGATGTGGTGCTTTGGGAAATGGTTTAGTGGGCATATTGGTATTGTGTTGATGGTTGGACTGGGTGAGCTTAGAGGTCTTTCCCAACCTTAATTCTATGATTCTGGAATCATACATTGCTAGGATCAGGTGCTGCACAGCCTTGTGTTCTTATGTAAATATCACATAGACAAGAAGTGAGTTAAACCACCGTGCCACATTCTGACAAGCTCTAAAATGTAAGGCTGTTACATGAGACTTGGTAGTGTCTTTTTTAATATTTTTTACTTTTTTTGTTTTCACAGTCTTAGGTGGGAGCGTTGCCTCAGATCAAAGGACGTGAGATACATCTGTACTTGCTATTCCTCGCAACGCTCGCTGTTATCAGCAGGGCACAGTGAAATGCACTGTGGCAGTTTGGTTCTTTTAGTGATGCCTCTTTGTGATATTAAAGGCATCAGATCCTGTAGTCTGGAAGTAAAGAAGAACCTGGTCTGTCTCAGATTATGCAATATCATCAATAGCACTGGGTCACGTTTCTTACCCAATGAAAAAACACATAAAAATTAGATTTTTTTTTTATCAATCACACGTGAGTCAAACAGGAGGAACAGAATGGTTCTAAAAACAGAGAAGAAGCAAGAAGCATTTGGACAATGCCCTCAATCACATGGAGTGAATGTTGGGAGTGTCCTATGTAGGGATAAGAATTGGACTCGATGATCCTTTTGAGTCCCTTCCAGCTCGGGTAGTTCTGTGATTCTATGATAACTATTCACCACTCAAATATCTGAAGGAATTCGTGGTGATAAAAAGAAATATCATAAAGGGAACGGAAAATGGCTTAGGTGGGCTCTGAAAAACAAGTGAGGAGTTGTTAAATTTGCATGGATGTTTTTCTGGACTTTTGAGCTCTTTGGCCTCTTGAGGGGGAAAGAAGAATGGAAATGCCAAAAAGAGCTGGACAAAAAGTAAGCTTTGTATCCTATCTATGAGAATCAGACAATGTGTGTCATGCTAGTTTTTACAGTCATAGTCTACAGTCTTCCACTGATTAAAATCAAATTTGACAGTAACACAATATAGAGGTTTAACCGACGGCACACACAGCACATTTGCTCGTCATAACAGCACAGTTTAATGACTGACACATGTGGGAAGCTAATTCGGATTTTTTTTTTTCCTGAATGGGATAAATGAGCATCCAGTTAACACCAAGCATGAATTCAAGCCATGTGACAAAAATTGATGCTACATACCCTGTTCTCATTTTGCATATTCTGCAAATTGAGCTGCAGTTTGTACACACATCCGGAGAGAAAGCTCATCCTCCTTCCTGACACAGCCACCAACTGCAGCTGAATGTACCCAGCTTGCTGCTGTTGTGTCCACAAACTAATTACCCTTTCTCTGTTAAATAGCCTAAGAATTACAAATTGTATGCCTGTTTTGCGAAAAAGTACAGGTTGAACAAGCAGACGTAGTATAAATAAAATATTTATATAAAAATAGTCTCTTACAAAATATACTCTCTTATCCTATGGTTGATTTTTTCCAAAAGATGGAAATTTGTCTGGATTTTGTTAGTTTTAGGCATATTCCAAACAGGATTTTATTCATGTTTCTTTCTTTAATTGAAGAAAAACAACAAAACTGGTAAAGATTTGTAACCCCTACCGCTTGACTTTTGTTCCAGACAACTAGCAGCAAACAGGAGGAAAACAAACAAACAAACAAACAAAACACCAAAACCAAACCCAACAGTGTGTGTTTCTGTATGTACATATATATAAAGATGCTAGCTTTTGTACTTAAACATCTAGTTCTGTAGAACAGATCCTGCAAGTCCAACTAATAGAAACATCCTAAGTAAGAATAATATATACAGCTCCAGTTTTCCTTGCTGTTCCTACAAAATTATTCCACAGTGAAAGCCAGCTATCTACTTTAATTGCAGAATAGTTCCAAAAGTGTTGGTAGAGTTCTTTTTAATTAAATAAATTAATATTAGTTTTATCTGAATAAATTGTTAAATATTGCTATCATTATGCCCAAGTGTCCCGAATCCCTGTGCTAAAATCTGCGGCGCACACACACACAAAATTGGCAGATCAAGCAGTGTCTACAGAAAACGCCAACAGTTCTACTCGCCGTAGAAGTGGAAAGATGGGCAAGACCAGCAGAAGCTTTTCACAAGTGTAGAAGCCTGTCTGTGTCATCCACACACTCACACGGGCGATCCATGGTGGGGCACTGTCCATCCCATCCCACGCAAAGCCCATTCTTGAGTATTTCTCCCCTACCCCTCCCCGCTCTGTATGCGCTGAAGTTTTTGACCATCTTTTATTGGACCCAAGAGTTAGTTTTCACACAGACTTGCCTCTGTCTGGTATCTCTTCACAAAGCAGTCAATGCATCTTGCTTTAGAGGCACAGATTAGCCGAGACAACCCTTTTCTCTGTTTTGTGTGTCAGGCAACTCAGGGTGGGGTTGGTTTGGGATTTTTTTCTCAGTTGACTTTCATAAGAGTCTGAAATGTGCATCCACACAAGCAATGAAACACGAGGAGGAAGAAGAGGGCTCCATTCATCAGCATTTCTTCAGGCAGAGCAGGTCTTCCCTACAGTCTTGTGCAGGTGTGTTGAGTGCATGTGCAAAGGTATCCACGGCCAGGGATGCGACAGCCTGCCCAGCCATGTGCTCACTTACAGGTATAGACTTCTGTTCTTTCACTGCACGTGTTGCATTTCACATAGCAGCACCAATGAAATTTGCAGTTGCACTGCCACACTCTCGAGTACTGGTGCGTGTTGTAACCGCGACCACAGCACATCAGATCGCAGCCGTTGGACTGCTGGGCTGTCTTGTTGCACATCCTCCCCTGCGTTCCCACGCTGCCGGTGACAGGGTCTTCTTCACAATAATTGGGAGATTTTTCTATGTACACTAAGTCTGTATCCATGGGTTTGCGATAGGAAAGGGGCTTCTTTATTTTGAGGAAGGTTGGGCGCTTGTTGCGACTCGCTCTCACTGGTTCGACTTGAACAGCTTCATTGTATTTGTCCTTAAGGATGTAGCCCAGTTCCCGGAATTTAGGCAGGGTTGTCCAGCATGTTTTAGTGGTACAGGATCCCGAGACCCCATGGCACTTGCACTCTAACTTCATGTTTTCTTCTAGAATCTGTATTTGGAAGAACAAAGAATGATGCATTAATACAATCATAGAATCTTAATGTTGCTAAGGTTGGAAAAGACCTCTAAGATCATCAAGTCCAACCATCAACACACCACCAACATACCTACTCAACTATGTCCTAAAGAGTCACGTTACATGTCTTTCGAACACCCCCAGGGATGGGTATTCCACCACTGCCCTGAGCAGCCTCTTCCAAGGCTTCACCACTCTCTCAGTGGAGAATTTTTTACCGATATGCAATTTAAACTTCCCCATGCGCAACTTGAGGCCATTTTCTCATCTGATTGCTTGTTATTTGGCAGAAGAGACCAGCATCCGTCTCACCACAGCCTCTTTTCAGGTAGTTGTAGAGCGTGATGAAGTCGCCCCTCAGCCTCCTCTCCTCCAGGCTAAACAGCCCCAGGTCCCTCAGCCAATCCCAGAACCCCTAGGCTCCAGACCTTCCACCAGCCTTGTTGCCCTTCTCTGGATGCGCTCCAGCACCTCAATATCTTTCTTGTACTGGGCGGCCCAAAACTGAACCCAGGATTCAAGGTGCCTCATCAGCACCAAATACAGGAGGATAATACCTTCCCTGCTCCCGCTGGCCACACCATTTCTGATAGAAGTTAGAGTATCTTCAAAAAAACAGGGTTATTTGATGCATATTGATTGAAAGTCATGAAAGGCTTCGCTCTCCAGCAAGAGCTGCCACCAGACATAAGTCACGTTCCCAGCAGAGCTGTGGGTTTTGCTTGCCTGGTAGAGTTTTCCCCAGTAGAAAACGCTCACAGGTGTCAACTGAGGTCCACCTGCAGAGCTGATGCCTCATTTGCATTTCAAGTTAAGCAGGGAAGATAACTTTACCTAATTGCACAGCCCATGAATGAAAAGTGAAGTGAGACCCTGCTTAACCACAGCTTTTCTACACTCTCATTTGCAATATGATTGTACAATGCTTCAGATTTGTCCCTTGTTTCAATTTTTTGACTCATGGCAGTGAAATGAGGAACTGGCAGAAAATCACAGCTTCCTATGACATGCCGCACGCAGAATGCTTTGAAGTTCAACAATAGCTACTGAAACACTATTTTTGTAAACTGAGGTTCAAAAACAAACTGCATTTCTTACACCTGAAAATTGTCTAAGCTGGTGCAAGATAGACTTATAGAACCATAGGATGATTTGGGTTGGAAGGGACATCAAAGCCCATCCAGCTCCACTCCCTGTCATGGGTAGGGACGTCTCCCACCGGATCAGGGGGCTCAAAGCCCCATCTAACCTGGTCTTGAACACCTCCAGGGATGGGGCAGCCATCACTGCTCTGGGCAACCTGGGCCAGGGCCTCCCCACCCTCACAGCAAAACATTTCTTCCTAAGATCTCATCTCAATCTCCCCCCTTTCAGATCAAAACCCTTCCCCCTTGTCCTATCCCTGCACTTCCTGATAAAGAGCCTTTCCCCAGTTTTCCTCTAGGCCTCCTTTAAGATGGGAGCAAGCAGATAAACTCTATTAGAGCTTGTCCTCCTGTTGGTCTTGCATTAATCAGCAGAGTAGAGCAGATGATTCATTCAAGCATCACCTTTTCTAAACGTTGCAAGTTAACGCTCAACGCTCCACTTTAGAAATCTGAGTACTATTTTGATATACAACAGTATTAAGTTCTCCACATTTCCCGGAAGGTTTGAGGTGTTTTGCCTTCTCTCACGTAGATAATGGAGCATGCAAAATGCCTGTTACTTTGCTAGAAAACTAGGTCTGTCTTAGAGCATAAAGGGTAAGAGTAAAGATGAGGAATTGGTTTCATGCTTATTCATCAATTCTTGTTAAATAATTTGTACTTCCTTCATATTTTAAAAGCATCTTAAATACCTCAATTTCATGGTTTCTTCCACCTCGTCTCATGTTCTCTCCTTTCTAGTGGTCTTTCATGATTATGCCTGAGTTGTCACCACTTTTCCTCTGAGGACAACAAGCTTCATCTTCCCTTCAACCTTTACATCCCTTGAAACTTTATCCTTGTGTTTTTTATCCTGCTGTCTCTTTACCAACCTGCTCTTCACCAAACAAAACTGGAGACCAGCTTACCCCCTGAAGTCCTCAGCCCTGTAACTGACCTCACTTAGCAGCTACAGTGGGTTAACGATAGAAAACATAGCAATTAATTTCCCACTGGTCTTTGCTTGAAAGAGAACAGGATAATTTTGATGATTAAACTCTGCCTAAGCTGGCAGATACCAGCAGTGGAAAGCCCAGCCAGAGGGATTATCTGGGTCCAGGGGAGTGGCCACATAATTTTTCCCCTGAGAAACCCCAGCTGATGTGTGCAACTCCAAACCTGGGCAGCCTAGAAAGCTGGAGGGAGGTCAGTGATATGGGAATTGGAATTAACCCTTTGCTATAGCTCTCCCCCTTCAGTTTGGGTGTTTGGAAAATGCGCTGTGCAGACACCATCACCAGCAGCTGCTGCAAACAGCAGCCTGCCCTGGAGGAGCTGAAGCCCAGCTGGAAGCTGGACATGAGTGTTGGGACTTCAGGTCTAAAGTCTCAGCATAAATGGAGGGTGGCAAGGACAAAGAGCAAATCTGCAGTTGTGTAGCCAGCAGATCATAAGCTGTGCAGTGACACTGGCAAATGTAGCTCTGTCCTGTCCTTGGCAGCCTTAAAACAGGTAATTTAAAGACTTCACATGGTAGCTTCTTCTTCTCATGCCTTTGGGTCTTGAGGCAGTTCCCATGTTACCCAGGCACAGTATTTGCTATTGCCTAACCTTAGGATTGTTTGTAACTGCTTCTTTACTCATTGTTCTTCCTCTGCTCATTTTCAATGAAGACAGGGATTGCAAAGGTATTAAAATAGTTTTACTTTCATTTTAGACTTATGACTGAAGTGTCAGCATGTGTGGTCTGAACACAGGATTAAAACCCCTGGGAAGCAGAGGTCCAATACTTTGACAGAGGTGAACTTAGCGTATATTAGGTCAAATTCTGTGCTACTGTTTTTAAATCAGATTTTCATGTTTATGCCTGAGTTGTCACCACTTTTCCTTTGAGGACGACAAGCTTCATCTTCCCTTCAACCTTTACATCCCTTGAAACTTCATCCTTGTGCTTTTTATCCTGCTGTCTCTTTACCAACCTGCTCTTCACCAAACAAAAATGGTGACCAGCTTACTCCCTGAAGTCCTCAGTCCTGTAACTGACCTCACTTAGCAGCTACAGTGGGTTAATGACCACAGTGGGTTAAGACTGCCCTAAACCTCAGATGTGAGAAAGTCCTATATTCCGGTTTACATCTTAACTCGTGGTTCTGCTCAAGCTTTGGCTTACGTTTTGCACTATCTTGTTATCTTGAGTTTCTCTCTCAGTCACTGCATACTTCTTTTATTGCTCACTCATTCATAAGGTAGAACACTTAGAAGATGGATGAGGAGAGGGAAAAGGAGTAACAGCACAGAAACCGGAAAATAACATAAATTCTTTTAGCCTCATTTGTACCTTTTAAAAACTCTCTTTTTTTCAATTTGACACTAGCCAGGGATGCATTTCTCAGCCCTAATCCAATGACTTCTCTTGTTCAAGTCTTATATCCTGGTAAGATATTCAAACTTGCAAAAAATATTCCTAACTCGCCCTTCCATCGTGATCCACCAAATTGACTTGAAACATTTATACAAAACACATCATGGCTTAGTGTCATCTAGCCAGGCAGGGCTTTTTTCCCAAAGTGGAGTTAAACAGCCTAAATTGCCTTTTGGTTTATTTCATTAACAACCCATTTACAGCCAGCGGTCTCAGAGAGAACGAGCAGTTCCAATGGAAAGAGCTGAGCAAGCGGCTGGAGCAGTTCCGGAACTCCATGGCCTCGTGTCACGTGTTGGTCTCCTGCTCCACGTGACACGATGCCAACCAGAACAAGCTTCTGGGTTTCTGGTCTCAGCTGAGTCTGAGCGCAAGCAGTTAGGGTAAAAATGTCTGGTTGTGTCTGAACACAAGAGGTCTGAGCGGCACTAGTTGAGCCCAAGTACTAGAGGTTCTCTTTAGACAACCAAAATTACTTGAAGGGGAGCAGGAAGCAGCTGAGGGATGAGAAGGAGTTTTGTCTTCTACTGCTGTGCCACATTTATTGTTCTCATTTTTGGTGGATGGGTTTACTGTCTGACCCCCAGTTTTCTTGTCGCACTTGTTGGGGTGTATTTCCAATGCACCGTGCTAAAAGTTCTCCAACACATCTGCCTCACCTGGACGCACTGTGCTCTGCAACTGAGCTTGATATGGTTTAGTAGTGGATAGGTATGGTTGGTCTTGGCAATCTCAAAGTTCTTTTCCAACCAAACAACGATTCGATTCGATTCGATTCGACTCGATTCGATTCAATTCAATTCAATTCAATTCAATTCAATTCAATTCAATTCAATTCAATTCAATTCAATTCAATTCAATTCAATTCAATTCAATTCAATTCAATTCAATTCAGTTCAATTCAATTCAATTCAATTCTATCCCATCCCATCCCATCCCACCCCACCCCACCCCACCCCACCCCATCCCATCCCATCCCATCCCATCCCATCCCATCCCACCTCACCCCACTCCACTCCACTCTACTCCATTCCATTCCATTCCATTCCATTCCATTCCATTCCATTCCATTCCATTCCATTCCATTCCATTCCATTCCATTCCATTCCATTCCATGCTTCACCTTCCAGTTCTGCCTTTTCTGACCCAGCCTCCCCACCTTTCACTCACAAACCCTTTTGTTGGTTCTGTTCTTGGACAGATACCCTCCTCCCTGGTGCTGTCTTTCAACGCAGTGCTTTGCAGATTCAACCAGAGGTGAATTGCCTCTATAGCCTCAGAAAACAGGCTCCTTGTAACTTGAACTGTCTGTGCTCCGCAAAAGCAAAAGCCCGCAGTGGTGATTTGATAGTGTTATTGTACTGTGATATCAGGTTCTTGCACTGTTTGTTTTGCATTAAATACATAGATGATGGCATTTTAATACATTATTCTAGTGGCCTCTGATAAATCACTGCCTTTATAAATTCAAAATGAGAATTGAAAAGAGAAGGAAGAAAATAAAATAGGGGATTCATCGGGTAGGGACAGGAGTCTTTCCCTGGTTTCCATGACTCAAAAGAAGTGCTCTACTCCTTAGCAACTTGATCTGTGTTAAAAACCAGAAGGCGTTCTTCACCTTTAAGATCAGGATTTGTCTCTTTGAAGGCATTAGCCAGCAGCTCACACTTCTTTGCATTGGATTAAAACTTTATATATTTTACAGACTGACATTTCCTAAAATGTAAGAGCCTGAAGGGCACAAAATTTTGACCCTAGATACTCTGTTTCTTACCAACTGACCACATCCAACTCCATCAGCCACGGTGAGTAAATCTGCATGCACCAGTGAATGCTCTGAACTGGATTAAATGTGAACAAAGCTGGAGTTCTTTTGGCTTTGTCCACTTTTTCTTTGAGCTCCTACAGCAAACTGTCAGTACTTGTTTTTCTCTCTCTCTCTCCCCCTTGCCATTAGCCTCTGGGAAATAGTTTCTGTGGAGAGAGCCTGCGCTTGCTCTCCCTCTTGATGTTATCTTCACATATAGAACCTCTGGCCACTGCCATAAGGAACTTATCATGTTTTCTTTTTGCCTTTAATTGCATCTTGGGAGAGCGGCAAGCTGGACTCTGGAGAACCCTGGTGAACCCTGCAGCCCAGGAGCTGCATGGGCTGGTATAGACACTGCGGTCCTGCAGTGGGCAGGGCTGGCTGAGCAGAAGGTGCTGGAGTGGTACTTACTTGAGAGTGCCCTGTGGCTGCATTGGAGGCGTGCGCCCCCGTGATGGGATGGGTGCTGCAGGGTGCTTGGGTCAGGGCTGATATGGGGCTGGCGTGCTCAGAAACACCCATGGGCAGTGGGGTTCTCAGCTTAGTGTTTCTGTTTCCAAATGAGTCAGTGGTCTTCACCTCCCTGAGTTTCCAGCATCTAAGGCCAGCTGACATGCCAGGGCAGCATGGGACCCCACATGCCCTCCTGTGTGGGGTCAGGTACTGCAGAACCCTGGGTCTGCTCACCAGAAAGTTAAAGTATTCAATGCCAAAGCTGTCCTGAAGGACTCAGAGCATGGCATACGGTGACCACCACACCTCCAGTGCATTCTCCTTCACCAACAGGATTTCCCATTGAAGCTACGTCCTGCCTCACAGTCAATTCACTGCCAATACCACAGGGCCTGAGGCCAGTGACCTTGCACTGCACCATCAGAAATAACTCAGCTTCCAGTCTCCATGTGAAGCAGATGTAATTAGTGAGACAACAGACACTGATTCCCATCCCACAGAGGTCATAATATTTCCTAATTTTGTCTGACATCAGATCATCCGGGTCAGGAAATACTTGTCTCCTAATAGTGCTTGCACAAATACCTGTGCTATAGGTCAAAGAAAACACAACTATAGGCAAAACAAGAGTAAAATTTTCACTCCAGAGAAGAACATAGCAGAGCTTGGAAAGTGGTCACAACATTTCTGCGGCCTGGAGAAGCCAATGGACAGATGCAAACCTGCCCCTTTCAGCTTGTGGCAAATCATAGAATCGTTTGGGTTTGGGTTGGAGGGAACTTCAAAGCCCATCCAGTTTCAACCCCCTGCCATGGGCAGGGACACCTCCCACTGGATCAGGGGGCTCAAAGACCCATCCAACCTGGCCTTCAACACATCCAGGGATGGGGCAGCCACCACTGCTCTGGGCAACCTGGGCCAAAACCTCACACCAAAACATTTCTCCCCAAGATCTCATCTCAATCTCCCCTCTTGCAGCTGAAAACCCTTCTCCCTCGTCCTATTCCTGCACTCCCTGATCAAGAGCCCCTGCCCAGCTTTTCTGGAGCCCCTTTCAGCACTGGGAGGCTGCTCTAATTTATCCTCAGAGCCTTCTCCTCTCCAGGTTGAACAACCCAAATTCTCTCAGCCTGTCCTCACATGGGAGGTGTTCCAGCCCTTGGATCTTCTCCCTGGCCTCCTCTGGATTCATCCCAATAGATCCATGTCATATAATGCTGAAAACATCACAGGAGGTGGTATTTCTCAATATTACCATCTACCTTCAATAATGGATATCCTATTTTAAAGAACTGGTTCCTGTTTCTAACTCCTGATACCTTCAAATCTGAAGACTTCAGATATTTTGCACGCTCATAATTTTAACCTTCTCTGTACTGTTCCTGACTTTTCCCTATACCACCACAAAGTTTCCTTATATTTCTTATAGGTACTTCACAGAGGTTCAGAATTATTTTTATACTTTCTGCCCTGTATTATTCATTGCCCTTTACTTCAACTTTCTGTAAAAAAAAAGTTAAACATATGCAGCAATTATTTTCTAAATCACAGAATCATAGAGTGGTTTGGGTTGGAAGAGTCCTTAAATATCATCCAGCTTCAACTCTCTTACCATGGGCAAGGACACCTCCCACTGGATCAGGGTGCCCAAAGCCTCATGCAGCCTGTCCTTGAACAGCTTCCATTTCCACAATATATCAAATGAGTAAAGAAAAAAATATTGGTTGATCTTTCAGTATGGTCATAGTACTCATGCCCTGTTGTCAGCATATGCAGGAGATGTTCTTCTCCCAAGTAACAAGTGATAGGACGAGAGGAAATGGCCTCAGATTGTGCCAGGGAAGGTTTAGATTAAATATTATGAAAGATTTCTTTACTGACAGATGGTGAAGCCCTGGCAGAGGCTGCCCAGGGCAGTGGTGGAGTCCATCCATGGAGGGGTTCTAAGAACGTGTAGATGTGGTTCTTCAGGACATGGTTTAGTAGGCGAAATTGTTGCTGTGTTGATGGTTAGAGTTGATGATCTTAGAGATCTTTTCCAACCTTAATGATTCTATGATCCTGTGTTCTCTTCCCCTGGGGAAGTTGCATTGTGTAAATTAGAGGACATAAGACCTCGTGACCTTCACTCACTGACTCATACCGTGCAGAGCAGCAAATGAACACAGAAGTATGAAAGCAAGGCCAGCAGAAGCTGAGAGGAATGTAGCATAAAATATTTTCTCCTGCATATTTTTCTTACACTTCTGATAACCTGCCTGACTTGCCATGTAATAAAATCAATTTATCACAATTTCTGGGACAAAAAAAAAGAGCAGTAGAAAACAAATGTCACAGGATGCTTTCATAGTTGCTATTTTGGAGAATAGTTGGACTTATTATAAAAAGGACATTGATGTTTTTAAAAAAGAGGTATTTAATGAGACAGATTCTTACACAGCCCAATAATGCTCTTCTCAAATTAAATCATAAGGCATTGCCTTTTTGCAAACTGCAGGGGTTGCTATGCAAGAAAAAACAAGGTGCCATTATACTTCAGTTTTCTGTCACTGAGGGGGTCATCTAGGAGAACACCTCATATCCCATCATAGCTGCTCCTAAGATAAACTTCTGCCAAACCTCTCTCAGTTTTGCAAAAGTAGCTATGAAAGCAGACTCTCTGTACGTGGCTCAGTCTGTGTCTGTAATAGCTGCCTCATTCTTCAATATTTTTCTCTGACAGCTCTGCAAATCTAATCACAGCCCGTGAAAGTCAAATAAGGTTCTTAAATTTTTATTTATCTTCATCAAGATGTTGCTTGCAGAGATAGTGGGCATGGTGTGGCAACACCTGATGTTAATAGCTCAGCAGAATCTGCTACAGACTCAAGAAGAATGATCCAGGCAGAAATCCACACTGCCACGTCAGACAGTCCCTCCCTAGAGCAGGTCTCATGCCAGGTATTCTCTTCTCCCTCCCCCCTTCCCTTTTCCATCATATCTGATAACAGCAAGCCAGTCTGTGGGATTCCTTGCCTTTTTACATCTCTCATGAACACATTCCAGTTTTCCCCAGAGAGAAAGTACCTGCACCCTCGCCTCTCTCTCTCTGCTCATCAAAATGTAAATCGAAACCATTAATTCATGAGCTGGAACCATGAACTTCAGGTTGCGTTTCACTTATTCTTAGGGGAAGTGGTTGATGACAAAGTTTTCTGTGTAATACCAAACACAAAACCTTCTTACCCACCCTTCTTCCCGTTGGCAGGAAGTCCTGTTTTAAAAGTTTTTCTCAACTACAAATTACCAAACTAATGCTTAGAGGAGTTTTATATCAGGAAAAAGAGTAACAGATGGCAGCCCTGGGTGTCCACACAGCCTGGGGAGCGCGAGGCTGGAGAGCAGCCCTGGGGAAAGGGACCTGGGGGTTCTGGTCAATGGCAAGTTGGACACGAGCCAGCAGTGCCCTGGCAGCCAAAGGGCAACCGTGTCCTGGGGGGCATCCAGCAGGGCATCGCCAGCCGGGAGAGGGAGGGGATTGTCCTGCTCTGCTCCACACTGGGGTGGCCCCACCTTGAGCACTGGGGGCAGTTCTGGGGCCACAGGATAAAAAGGGTCTAAAGCTGCTGGAGAGTGTCCAGAGGAGGGCACAGAGTGGGAGAAGGGTTTAGAGGGGAAGGGGGTGAGGAGAGGCTGAAGTCACTGGGTCTGTTCACCCTGGAGAAGAGGAGACTGAGGGGAGACCTCATCGTGCTCTGCAGCTTCCTCACACGGGGAGGAGGAGGAGCAGGTGCTGAGCTCTTCTCTCTGGACTTGAGGGAATGGCAGGAAGCTGTGCCAGGGGAGGGTTAGGTTGGACATCAGGGAAAGGTTCTTCCCCCAGAGGGTGGTGGAGCCCTGGAACAGCTCCCCAGGGAAGCAGTCACAGCCTGGCAATATTCCAGAAGCCTTTGGCCAATGTGCTCAGCCCCACGGTGTGAATGTTGGGGTTGACCGGTGTGGGGACAGGAGTTGGACTCAATGATCCTTGTGGGTCCCTTCCAGCTCAGGACATTCCACGATTCTATGATTCTGTGATTCTGTGTTTCCATTCACTAGTGGCAAACAGTCTGGGAGATGGAGGGTTCTTGGTGTGGGACTCTGGTTTCTGAGTTGCTAATGACAAAGTTCAATTCTTGGCAGTTGGCTCAACCGTTCATTGAGGAGTTACTGCTGTGATGGCTTCTCAGTACATCTGCCTGCAAGACTGGTCTGACTTGAATTTCAGTTTGTGGATTTTTATATTTAAAAGCAAGGCAAATATTTTAACAGCAAAAATGGGAATAATTAAAAAAATAACTGTCAATGTGTTTTATAAACTACTTGTTTTTAAAAAATAACTCTCGGGATACCCATTATCAGGTAGATTAGACTGGATCAATGCAGTGCCAAGAAAGTGTCATCATGTAGGAAGTTAAAAATTAGTCAAAAGAAGGAACTTTGAAAAATTGTTCTGAAAAAAACCACTCCGATTTCTTTCATTGGAATATAACTCAATTGCCTTAAAGATATTTAACATATTATTTTATATTCTATATTTGTTTAAGAAAAAGCATGATTTTCTAGCCCCTTACTGAACTGGGATTGTGAGATTAAGGGAAATTTTGTCTAACACCATTATTTGCTGCTGTCAAAGCAAATCTGACACTGTGGATATGCTCAGTTTTAGCTTGTGAAATACTGAATAGTCTTGTTGTCTCACCTACCTGGGTACTTTGTAAAATGAAGCTAAAATTGACTGGACAGGGGGATGGTGTTACAGAATTGCAGACAGTTGTTGGTTATATTATCCAGTTTGCCTTCCTATCACTACATGCATTTTCTACAGTACGCATCTTCCTCTCCAGAAAGATACCGGATCGTGTGTTCATGCCAGAAGTGAATAAATAAAAAATGATAGTAAATAAATTGTTTAAAAAGCAGGTTTTCTGGATTTAGACACGTTATCAACATAACGTTCCTTCTCAGATCGTATTTACCTTCCATACATTCTGGTCACAAATTAAAAGTCACTCTAAAATACTGATACTTCTAAACCAGCCCTCTCTAAAATAGTGACGTGTGTGGTATTTTCATAGAATCATCATAGAATGCTTTGGGTTGGAAGGGACCTCAAAGCCCATCCAGTTCCAACCCCCTGCCATGGGCAGGGACACCTCCCACTGGATCAGGGGGCTCATAGCCTCATCCAACCTGGTCTTGAACAAGTTGCCACTTTGCCATGATGAACGTCTTAGTTAAGAATGCCATTTTCCCTAATCCCTGCTTGAGTCAAGAAGCTCAGCCCAACAGTCAATGTATGGATCAGAGTAATGAACGTCAATGAAATCTTAATCTGAGTGATGTCTGCCTGCCATGGTCTCTTCAAAGTCAATATAATGCCCCTAACATCCTATGTCTAGTGTGTCTGCTTTTAGTTTTGATCCTGGGATACTGATCTTCACCCATACTCTGGGATTCTAAATGTCAAAGCATCAGTCACTAAATAAAATGTCGGATGGAGTAGGGTTTTTTGCTTATAGTTTATATTTTAGCATGCTATTTCTGAAGAAATTGGAAGTACTGCCAGGCAAGGTGTACAGAAACTTGTTGACACTCCTCAGTTTGAGAACACATAAGTTAAAGTCTTGGGGGTTATTGCGTGGAAGTGTTCAAGGCCAGGTTGGATGGGGCTTTCACCCCCTCACCCAGCAGGAGGTACCCCTGCCCATGGCAGAGGTTGGGACTGGATGGGCTTTGAGGTCCCTTACAATCCATGGTTCTATGATTCTATGATTCAGGCTGTTGTTTCTCCCCATCACCTTGGGCTCTGTCATGGAGCCTGAGTCATTCTTCACATTAAAAAAACAGGGGAAACAGGAAATGACACAACAGGAATTCACCTTCATCACAGTTAATGTACACAGAGAGAGGAATGGTGCAAGGTTGACTCACTCCCACTAAACTTCATCTTCCCTGTAACTCTCCTCACCGGTAGGAAAGCACTCAAATGAAGCAGTCCTGGCACCAGACAGGAAAGAACTGGGAGCAACCAGGTAGAGAGTTTTGACAAATGCTTATGCTGTCAAGAAAGAAGTTTCCAAAGAGTGATAGAAACCAAAGGAACAGTCTTACTTGTTCCAACTCATCAAAAAACACCTCTTGTGCTAAACTAATAAAGCCAGGTACTGGCAGGAGTACCAGTTGCAAAAGAATATCACTTCGTACTGCTTCCAAACATGTTTAACCAATAGCCACACACAGGCAATTATAGGTTCATTTAGTCACATATCCAGCTATAAGAGTTAACCCTTAGGTACTCAGCAAATAATTCTATGCAAGGCTTATTTCTCATACTGAAAAATTTGTATCAAGTTCAGTTCTCTGAGACAACATTTTTAGGAAACAAGTTATGTTTTCCCCTTCTATCAAGCTTTTCAGGTGATCTCAAAGCACTTCTACAACAATTCTTCAGCACCGCCTTCATAAAACACAGTATTTCTTAGCTTAAGTCCTTCATTAACCCTTTTGGTCTAGAAAGAAGAATGAGGTATCTTTATATTTAATTCACAGAGCGACACCTTTAAGCTTGAGTCCTAATACCCAACATACTTTTCACAACTTGGTAGGTGGTGCTAGAGGTGGACCCATTGTCTGCTCTGCCTGCCTCCTGTTCATTAAGCAGCAAAGACCACCTGAGCCATCTTCAAACTCACTTCATTCTCCTCAGCCACTCTATTTTGCAGAGATAACATCACCTAGACTGTGGTAGAAGCTTAAAGCCCATTGCCAGGGAGACTTGGACCCTGGGTGGGATGTCACCCTGCTGGCACATCAAGGGGCAGCTGCTTGGGAAAGTGATGGCTATTCTTGTCTTCAGGAGGAATTTCCCACAACTCCTCCAGCTAATCAGCACACAATTATTTCAGTTATCATAAGGCAGAAACTTGATCACAATATATGTTTTGTGAAGGGATTTTCACACACTTCATGTTTACACTGCAAAACATCCACATTATCATAAAGTCACAATTATGATGTTAATTATGATATTCTTGAGAGAATAATTATTCAACAAAAATGACTATCAAATTTGGTTTTATGTATCTTTTTTTCTCCTCTAGTTACAGTTGAGACAATAGATCCACACTTCCATGTTTTCCAATAGCTCCCCCTTATCAGGGATACGATCCTACCAGCAGAGTCTATCTCTGCACCTGAGCAGCTGCCAAGATCAGAGCGCCCGTATCCAGGCCAAGAATTTTAACAAGGATCTTCTGGCCTGTTGTCAATGAAAATTTCCTCCTGTACAGGAGAAAGTGGAATTTCCTAATTTTATGCATAATGGCCAGTGCAGGCTAAGCAAACCTCTCTGCCTTTCTCTCTTGCTTACCTGTCTTATTAGATTTTCTCCTTTTTATTCTAAGCGGTATTTTTTGTCTTATAGGTGAGCAATCCCATATTAATAGAAATCCACCTTTAATGTACTTGTGATACTGATCACCACATTGATGCACATAATTCCCCTCAGTCAGTTCACAGCTGTTGCTTTTTGTTAATAGATCTGCCCGTGTACTACTTAGAGATAAGTAGCAACAGCCAACAATGCCATAAATAGTTCAGCTTTATAGAATCATAGGATCATGGAATGATTTGGGTTGGAAGAGACCTCAAAGCCCATCCAGTTCCAACCCCCCTGCCATGGGCAGGGACACCTCCCACTGCATCAGGAGGCTCAAAGCCCCATCCAGCCTGGACTTTAACACCTCCAGGGATGGGGCAGCCAACACTTCTCTGGGCAACCTGGGCCAGGGCCTCCCCACTTTCACAGCAAAACATTTCTTCCTAAGATCTCATCTTAGTCTCCCTTCTTGCAGCTGAAAACCATTCCCCCTTGTCCTATCCCTGCACTCCCTGATCAAGAGCCTCTCCCGAGCTCTCCTGGAGCCCCTTTCAGTACTGGGAGGCTGCTCTAAGGTCTCCCCAGAGCCTTCTTTTCTCCAGGCTGAACAACCCCAAATTCTCTCAGCCTGTCCTCACACAGGACATGCTCCAGCTCTTGGATCATCTTTGTGTTCTCTTCTGGACTCACTCCAACAGCTCCAGATCCTTCCTGTGCTGAGGACTCCAGAACTGAATGCTGGGCTCCAGCTGAGAAGACACGTATAAATGAGTCTTTATATCAAGACTGATGTTTTTAACAAAGATTAGCCAGTTCCTCTAGGTCTTTAGTTCAGAAGGTGATAGGATGCCTGTAGCAATAGCCTTTAAGCAACAGTTTCACCAGTGCATAAACCCATCAATAAAAGAAGCCATGCATGTCTGCAGCACACATTTAATGCATTAATCAGATAATAATTTTATAAATTTCTCTTTAAAAGGAATCTTAATATAAAACATAATTCTGTTAAATAGAATTACAAAAATATTTATGGTAAGGTATTGCTTAACATCATTATTTAAATCTATTATGTTCTGGGAAATATTTTAAGACTTTGATTACACCTTTTACCCTAAATTTTGCAAGGCAGACTTCTCAAATTGATTTCCTGAGGAAACAAGGCCTGGGTGCTCTCTTGGTGTCTCTCTCCCTTCTGCCTTCCTATCTTCTCATGTCCATTGGGTAATGGATGCAACTTTTTAGTAATTTCAAACAAATATGATAATTTCTATCATATAAAAGAGCACAGGGAGGTCACAGATCCCATAAACACTCCAGGCAGCAGCATGAATGCCAGTGGTGTCAGATATCAGACAATTAATAGAATCATAGAATCATGAAGGCTGGAAAAGAACTTTAAGATCTTTAAGTGCAACTATCAGCATAACACCACCGTGCCTACTAAACCATGTCCTTAAGAGCCACGTCTTACATGCCTTTTGAACACCCTCAGGGATAGGAACTCCACTACTGCCCTGGACAGCCTCTTCCGATGCTTCACCACTCTTTCAATGAAGAATTTTTTCCTAATATTCAATTTAAACCTTCCCAGGCACAATTTGAGGCCATTTCCTCTCATCCTACTTCTTGGTACTTGGCCAAAGAGACCAACACCCACCTCACCATAAGCTGTTTTTAGGTAGTTGTAGAAAGCAATAAGGTCTTCCCTCAGCCTCCTCTTCTCCAGACTAAACAGCCCCAGGGCCCTCAGCCAGTCCCAGAACCCCTGGGCTCCAGACCCTTCCCCAGCTCCATTCCCTTCTCTGGATGTGCTCCAGCCCCTCAAAGTCTTCCTTGGACCGAGGGGCCCAAACTGAACCCAGGATTCAAAGTGCAGCCTCACCAGTGCCAAGTGAAAGGACAGAATCTCCTCCCTGCTGGCCACACCATGACTGATCCAAGCTAGGATGCTGTTGGCCTCCTTGGCCACCTGGGCCTCTGCTGGCTTAGGGCACACTGCTGGCTCATTTCACAAACAAAAGTTAGCCATCTCCTGTGAGACCAGCTTTTGTAGGAGAATATCTCCACTGTTTACATTTCCTGGAGCTTCTCTTTCTAACAAGCCTTTTGGCCGTGTGTTCTTCCCTCCTTATTGAACCTCTTTATTTACACGGTAACTCTTGTGCCATCTCAATAGTTAATGGTTTCATGACTGCAGGGTTTCTGTAGCCAAAGATAACAGCATGTGTTCTGACTCACTGAAAATCTCATGTGGGAATAGCCCTGGAATAGAATAAGTGGTTGTACTCAAAATTGTGTGTGGTCTTCCATTTAGTATAGGATCTCGCATGCTTAAGGCAAGGCAAGATTCCTTAGCACAGGCCACCGGATGATGACACCAAGAGAATATATTGCTTGAGTACGAGCGACCAATGTTAGCTTACATCTGATTTAGAGTCTCTGGATACTGACACTTCCCTTCTGTTTATACCCAGAGACCAAATGTAGGTGCAGTTCGCTTTTAAGTACAGAAGGCTCAGGGTCATTTTAATAATCAGTTCTAATACAAATTAATACTAGTGCCTTTTGGCACTAATAGGGCATGCAGAGCCAAGCATCCTCTCTGCAATTATCTGAAACTCTTATCCTTTAATAGATGCACTCTACCTTCTTCCAGTATGAAAATAGTCCCTGTTTATGTCCTTGAACTAAAAGGTCATTCTTCATTTAATCGATTTTTTAATTGTTTACTTCAAAATACCTGGAAATTCTTCCCATTAAAGCTGAGATCTGTTCCAGCTGTACATCAGATGCCAGCAACTACTGCTCTTGGTGAGTGTTCAGAGCTTCATGACTTCACAGTTTTCTGCCACCAAGTGTCTAATAAAGCATTTGAACCAAACCATCTTTACCAAACCATTTAATCTTTAACAAAACCTCTCCAGTCTCTACTTAGCCCAAGTAACTGAAATTGTTACTGACTTGTCATTGAAAGGCTCTGGGAAATGTACTTGGAGATGCTTTCAGCTCAAACCCTACAGGTTTAGGTTGCAATTGCAGAAGATTCCTGTTTCTGTCCCCTTTGACAGAACATGGTAGCAGAGATCATAGAATCACAGGATCATAGAATGCTTTGATTTGCAAGAGATGATACAGGAAGAGATGATACCAGCCATAAAGTTTACATGTAGTTATGCGGCAATCTCACACTGTGCACTCTTCTTCATTAACATCTCTGATAAAGTGAACCCATCCAGGTATATGTGGTTGGATACAGAACAGCCTTCCAGTACCAAAAGGGGGCCTTGTAGGAAAGCTGAGGACGGACTCTTGGTCAGGGAGTGCAGGGGTAGGACGAGGGGGAAGGGTTTTCAGCTGGAAGAGGGGAAACTGAGATGAGAGCTTAGGAAGAAATCTTTTCCTTTGAGGGTGGGGAGGCCCTGGCCCAGGTTTCCCAGAGCAGTGGTGGCTGCCCCATCCCTGGAGGTGTTGAAGGCCGGGTTGGATGGGACTTTGAGCCCTCTGATCCAGTGGGAGGTGTCCCTGCCCATGGCAGGGGAGTGGGACTGGATGGGCTTTGAAGTCCCTTCCAATCCGAACCATTCTGTGATTCTATAAAATGTAAAAAAAAAAATGTGTGATCCAGCCCATGTCTTCGTTCAGCGAATTATTACTGTACCCAGCGTCTGATTATTTCAGTTATAAAAGATGCATGATATTAAATTTGGAATTTGAGATCTTTGTTATTTATGAACAAAACCTGACCCTCAGTCTCAGCTATCTTTGTCAGCAGCAAGACAGATTGTCAGCTCTAGTAATCACATACATGAAATGCATGTTTTGCTCATGATGCCAGAATCCTCTAAAACTGTGACTGCAGGTAAGTGATAGCATTTATCATTCCCTAATCTTCAGTGTAAATCAGGAATTCAGTTTTCAACCGTGTAAGATATAGGAGGGAGTTGAAAGCCAAAATACAAGTAGGACCATGCATCACAATTTCTGATTAGCTGAAAGTGGAGGACAAGTGGAATGAAAATTCATTCTTGTGGATTACAGTTCTTGTGTAGTTCAATTCCCCCTCATAATTTAGACTAACATTAACATTTGCTTTATCTTTCCTCTAGGCTGTTGAGAAGATGCAGAGCTTGTCTGTCAGGTTTGGACTTGTTTTAAGACTATTATCTAAAATAAGTAGGAAAGACATAAAATAAAACTTTGATCCTTTCAAATGCGAACAAAATACTGTAAGAATGCAGAGGATGTATGCATCTTTTCATACCTAGGAAATTATAGAATCATAGAATCATTAAGGATGGAAAAGACCTCTAAGATCATTCAGTTCAGTCATCAACACAATACCAACATGTTCACTAAACCATGTCCTGAAAAGCAACATCTTGTTTGAACCCCTCTAGTGATCTGGACTCCACCACTGCCCTGAGCAGTTTCTGCCAGTGCTTCACCACTCTTTTGGTAAAGAAATTTTCCTAATATCCAATTTAAACCACTCCTCATGCAGCTTGAGGCCATTTCCTCTTGTCCTGTTATTTGTTACTTGATCAAAGAGCCCAGCACCCCCATCACCACAACCTCCTTTCCAGGAGCTGCAGAAAGCAATGAGGTCTCCCCTCAACCTTCTCTTCTCCAGACTAAACAGCCCCAGGTCCCTCAGCCACTCACAGAATCCCCGTTCTCCAGACTCTTCCCCAGCTTCGTTCCCTTCTCTGGACATGCTCCAGTCAAGGTCCTTCTTGTGGTGAGGAGGCCAAAACTCAACACAGGATTCAAGGTGCAGCCTCGTGAACATTGAGTCCAGTGCCAAGATCCCTTCCCTGCTTCTGCTGCCCACACCATGGCTAACCCAAGCCAGGATATTTCCCCGGCAGATTCTTGTTGGACACTGCAATCGCTCAGCAGGGATGGGGATTTTGGAAGCACTCAGCTGTGTCCTGTGCTCCCACTAACATCAATGGGAGTTTTCCCATTCAGTGAGTTGGACGTCCTCCAGATTCAGTGCTTTTCCTTTCTGGAAATCCTGCTGCCCCTGAGAAAATGTGTGGTGATGAAGTTGCCAGGAAGGTTCCTTTTCTAATTTGATTTAACTAGAGCTGTGGTGCCAGGCCTTGAGGCCGCAGTGCTTGGAGAGAAGGGAAGGCACATCGAGCAAGAGGGCTGGGAAACACGAGGAACGGTGAAGTGGGACAGGACTGGGTTTATCTCGGATAACGTGCTATAACTGGATCCAGGTCTGTAGGTGGACACTCCTTTTCTTTACCTGGACAGCCATGTCAGATTGAGGTTTATCAGAAGGACTTTTGTCACAGTGAAGTACAAACCCACATTTATTAACTTTCTCCTAAACCCTTTCAATATTCCCAGTCGCATCGAGGCAAAATATCGGACAGTGCAATTACGCAAATCCAGCTACCAGGACATGCTATGTAGGCATATTTGGTGAACCTAACACCAGATTTTCTAGCTTTTAGGTGACATTTTATTAATAGACTCACATTGTTTATTTGAAACTATTATTGCTTTTTGAGTGGAAGTGCTGTGTGTTGCTTTGGCTGCTCTGGTGAGACCCCACCTGAAGCCCTGCTTTCAGTTACGGACTTCTTAGAAGAGGAAGGACCTGGAGCTGTTGGAGCAAGTCCAGAGGAGTGCCACGGAGATGATCCAAGGGCTGGAGCACCTCCCACACAAGGACAGGCTGAGAGAGTCGGGGTTGTTCAGACTGGGGAAGAGAAGGCTCTGGGTAGACCTTAGAGCAGCCTCCCAGAAAGGGGCTCCAGGAAAGCTGGGGAGAGGCTCTTGATCAGGGAGTGCAGGGAATAGGATGAGGGGGAAGGGTTTGAAACTGAAAGAGGTGAGATTGAGATGAGAGTTTAGGAAGAAATGTCTTGGTGTGAGGGTGGGGAGGCCCTGGCCCAGGTTGCCCAGAGCAGTGGTGGCTGCCCCATCCCTGGAGGTGTTCAAGTCCAGGCTGGATGGGACTTTGAGCCCTCTGATTCAGTGGGAGGTGTCCCTGTCCATGGCAGGGGGGTTGGAACTGGATGGACTTTGAGGTCTCTTCCAACCCAAACCATTCTATGATTCTTGTGGTGTTTTCAGTGAGGTTATGTCCATTACTGTTTGCTCTATTCAATTGTGCCACTGCTCTTTCCCTCCTCCACTGCCAGGCTCCATGGTAACCTGTCTAGCAACCTCATCAATCAGAATCACTACCACCACTATCAAGAAAGGGCACCAACCTTCCAACAGACTGAGCTCCCCATCTTCCTATGAGAATGGACAAATTGGAGGCCTTTCCTGGTCTCTTAGCAGCCAGGCAAGAAACTGCGGAAAGGGTTCAGTGCGCTGTGAGTTGCAGGCGCAGCACTGGGCCAAGCGTTGCTCTTGCTGCTCTTATGCACCCAACATATCTGTTGGCAGTGGAGCTCCAAGAGAGTGAGCAGTAAGGGGAGATGGATGTGAACCAACAAGCTCTTGAGCAAGCAGGCATCAGAATTGAATATGCTTCTCTCTTCAGGATCACAGAATCGTGGAATGGTTTGTGTTGGGAGGAACCACAAAGCCTCAATTCCACCCTCCTGCCATGGGCAGGGACACCTCCCACGGGATCAGGGGGCTCAAAGCTCCATCCAACCTGGCCTTCAACACCTCCAGGGATGGGGCAGCCACAGCTTCACTGGACAACCTGGGCCAAGGCCTCCCCACCCTCATCATGAAGAATTTCTTCCTAATGTCTAATTGTAAATCTTCTCCCTTCCAATTTAAAGCCATTCCCCCTCATAGAAATATACTCCAGAAAAATGCTTTCTAGCTTCAAGCCCATTTAAATCAGGAATGCAGCACAGCTGTGATCATTTCAGCAGCAGTCAGGATCTACCAGCAATGAGGAAAATCATTCATCAGCTTTCTATTTAAGGAGCATCCCTCACATTAAGAACTAGAAGCTTCTGAATACAAAACTCAGGAACATTGCTGTGCTCATGCCAAGGGAAAAAAAAAAAGTGGAAAACCGTTGGAAAACGTTAAGTGCAATTGCAAGGGCACTGCTGAGTTCTGAACTCCAAGTGGCTGTGCTGCTGATACCATAACATCACTTAATTGCTGGTGCCAGGAGTATCAGGGCAGTCTCACCCAGTTCTGTTCTGTTCGACACTGGTCTCCCAGACTCTCTGGAGTCTGGAGTAATTTTCAGCTGCTACAGACACAGGTGAGGTTTATTCTGGTGTGTGTGTGCCATAAGAGACATTCCTTCTGATGGAGCTGAGAGACAGCTGAATGCAGAAGTACATGGTTTTGGTTGCTATTAGCCAGTTGTGTTGTGCAGAAATCACTTAGAGCCAGGTTACAGCTGGTACAAACATGTGGGGAGGAATCTTTTGGCTCCACCATGGGTCCTGTGTCCTCCTGGCACACTGACCTACCCTGCTAGCACTGTGCTTGCCAGGCAGGAGGCATAGAATCAGAATCATAGAATCATGGAATGATTTGGGTTGGAAGGGACCTCAAAGCCCATCCAGTTCCAAGCCCTGCAATGGGCAGGGACACCTTAGACTGGGTCAGGGGGCTCAAAGCCCCATCCAACCTGGCCTTGAACACCTCCAGGGATGGGGCAGCCACCACTGCTCTGGGCAACCTGGGCCAGGGCGTCCCCACCCTCATTGTGAAGAATTTCTTCCTAATGTCTAATCTAAAACTTCCCCTTTCCAATTTAAAGCCATTCTTCCTCATCCTGTCACTTCAGGCCCTTGTAAAATGTCCTTCCCCAGCTTTCCTGGAGCCCCTTTCAGTACTGGGAGGCTGCTCTGAGGTCTCCCCACAGCATTCTCCTCTCCAGGCCAAACAACCCCAACTCTCTTAGCCTGTCCTCATACCAGACGTGCTCCAGCATCTTTGTGGCCTCTTCTGGACCTGTTCCAACAGTTCCATGTCCTTCTTATGTTAGGGACTCCAGAACTGGACACAATACTCCAGGTGAGGTCCCACCAATCATTACAGTTGGAAAAGACCTCTAAGATCATCCAGACCAACTGTCAAAACCACACCCCTGATAATCTTCTGGAAACAGAGCTCCTGCCAGGAGCTGCTGGACTGCTGGGATCCCCTTGAAAGGTTGTGGTCTTTCTCGGGGAGGGACTGTAAGCCCAGAAGCTGACCTCCCTCTCCACTGCAGGCAGCTGAACTGAGCCGTGGGTGCATGCAGGAACAGGGCTGTGTTTTCACATGCTTTAAAACTTTGTTCACACAGAGATGTTAAATCTCTAGAATTTCATGCCTATTTTCAGAAAAATTATCGATGTTAAATTGTTTGGCAGTCTCTTTTATTACGTTTGTCTCTTTTCTGACTAGTTAGAACAACTAGTTCTAACAACCAGTTGCTTACAGCCTTTCAAGTGGTTCATCTACACGAACTCGTGTTCAGTGCTGCCTCTTGTAGTTAAAGAAAAAGGTATCCTGAATGAAGCAGAAATAGCTGTCTCTGCTAGAGGACAGTTAAATCCTTGCAGTGGTGCACTGATTGCACACTAGGCAAGAACTGGAAGAAGTTCAGAAAAGTGGAGTCAGAGATGTTAGCAAGTCAAAAGAGTGAGTGTCGTCAGTGTAGGTTCTACAGAACTTCGGAGACCCCTGAACACCTTGCTTTATAAATGCTTTAACATTATTACAGTTTTCCCTAAAGGATAAACACTAAACACTTCAGTCTATTATGATCATCGCACAGAATCACAGAACATCCTGAGTTGGAAGAGACCCACAAGGACCATTGAGTCCAGGTCCTGTTCTGGATACCCCAAACATTCACACCTTGGGGCTGAGGGCATTGGCCAAGGGCTTCTGCAATATTGTCAGGCTGTGAGTGCTTCCCTGGGGAGATGTTCCAGTTCTCCACCACCCTCTGGGGCAAGAACCTTTTCCTAATGTCCAACCTAATCCTCCCTTGGCACAGCTTCCTGCCATTCCCTCAAGTCCAGAGAGAAGAGCTCAGCACCTGCTCCTCCTCCTCCCCATGTGAGGAAGCTGCAGAGCACAATGAGGTCTCCCCTCAGTCTCCTCTTCTCCAGGCTGAACAGACCAAGTATCGTCAGCTGCTCCTCACACGCCTTTCCCTCTAAACATTTCCCCAACTCCGTGCACTCCTCTGCACACTCTCCAGTAACTTTAGAACCTTTTTGTACTGTGGTACCCAAAACTACACACAAAGCTGCATGACACACTTAAGAAACGCCTCCTGGTGTCCCATAGCTTGGTTTCATATTTGCAGCAGCAAGTATCAGGCAGGTACTGCACTCGTCCTACGAGCCTTAGAGCTGAAAGGGAAATCTGAAACACTACTGATTCAAAGAACGCAGATACATTGCAAAGCGCACCTAGGTGTGCCCCCAAAGAGAAATGCTGGAATAAAAATCCACCTTGATGTGCTCTTGAATTGCAAAAGCCTTCTAATGCAGCCTGTGCCCGTGATTTATAACAATGACTCATAATATTGCATTATACTTAATATGATGTAATGCTGATGCAAGATGCCATTCGTGGAATTTCAATGTCACAGAGAAGAAAGAGAGGAGAGAGCAATCTGGTCATGGACCTTACTGTGCTGTCAAAATGAAAAGTTTGTAGCCAAAATAGGTAGAACCTCTCAGTACCTACTTTGCAGGGTTTTAGCAGGATAGCATGGAGAATAACGTTTTCATTTCCCGGAGCATAAATAGATCTCAGACATAGGTTATTGTGCTACTTACTGTAATTTAATTAACTTTGTACTTGAGAAGACAAATTTGCTAACAGACAATTCAGTCTTGCAATTATAACCCCTCACATGGAAGTCTGCAGGGCAAATCAAGATTACGCCTTTAAATTAATCCAGGCTTTATCTCTCTCTTCTGACCCAGATGTTGCGAATTCTCCTCCTGCTCTCCTTGTACCACTTGCTTCTTCCTGCCGTGAATCAGCACTTCAGGAAATACTAATTCAAAGAGCAAAGACACCCTAAACTGTTTCTGGAGGTCAGAAATAGCTGTTTTCCAACAGGTTTGACAAATGATGCAAGGCTTCTCGGGCTGCTTGGGGCCAGTTTTGTAGGGTGTGTGCGTCCCCTGTTTTGAACTCTGCCCCTTCTCCTCCAAGCAGCCTGGGAGCTTTGAAGTTGTGCCTCTGTGCTACAGAACTGAGTCCCGGCAGTTTGTCTCAAGACAGAGAGAGAAACAGAGAGTTAGGGCCCTGTCCTTAGTAAGGAAAACCGTGACTTGCTCCACCCCAGCAGCAGAGGCACTGTGGGTGCTCATTCTGCAGGAACCATCGGCATTGCTGGCAGTGTGGGAGCAGCTGGAAATGGAGTGTTCTCCCACATGCTGTTCTTGAGTGGGAGTGCTTCTTTCTGCATCCTGGGTGTGCACACGAACATTTTCCAAGCCAGACTATTCAGGAAAAGGAATAGCAGCGTGGATATTCTCCACCTATGACCTCTAAAATCATCCACGTCTGACACAGTTGCTTTTTATTTGCTTCTAGAGAGAGCTGGCAGATGCTGATTGTATTGCCCTGACAGTCATGTATTCAGTAGGTTCAGAGAGACTCTAGTTGGCACAGTAGGCAGCAGAGAGACTAAGCAAAACAAGACTACAAGAAGGTAGAAAGTCTTGAAACAAGATCTCAAAAATGTCTGGATCGGGCTTTTCCTGGTGGTCCTGTTAGTTTATACCATGCAGCCCTACCTGAACTCAGTTTCCCTGGTAAGCCTGACAGGGTGTAAAACCTGACAGCTCTTGCTCACCAAGACAGAACAGGTTAATCATAGAATTACAGAATGGTTTGGGTTGGAAGGGACCTCAAAGCCCATCCAGTTCCACCCTCCTGTCATGGGCAGGGACACCTCCCACCAGATCAGGTTGCTCAAAGTCTCATCCAACCTGGCCTTGAACACCTTCAATTTACTAGTCATTCTTAAGAAGACAACTAGATTATGATATAAATATGATTTACTAGAGTGCATCCAGAATCACCTGCAGCTGGTGCCATCCTAAAGAAGGACTTTTCTACAGGCCATTTGTGAGCACCTGGGACAGCGAGCACAGCACACGGTGCAATTTCACATGGCAAGACCAGAGAAGTAGAGGACTAACTTTTGAACAGCCCTGCAGTGCCTACAGGTGAAGATAACACATCAGTAACAATTAAACAGCTAGGATATTTTTGGAAGATCAGTAGGTGCCAGTCTGTCTCCAAGATGCATAAATACCATCGAAAACCAAGCCATGGGCAAGTAAAAATAGACAGGAATTTGTAGCCCAGAGGAAAGCCACTGAGAATAGATTGTGTGGACGTTGATAAGATCTGTATTGCTCTAAAAGAGAGAGCACCAACACCAAACAAGACAGTGCTGTGAATGCTGTGAAAGGGCTATGTTGTGAGAGGCCTTGTTTGCCAAATACCCTTAACGGCCTCCCTCTGCCAATTGTCTTAAATACTGTGATCTTTTACAAGAGAGCAAAGCCTGAAAGGCACCTCTCTAGAAAAACATCATTTATTCATTCTCTACAGGACAGTGGAGCAATGTGTCTCTTCTCAGTCACGTTACTCCTTCTTTCCCCTGAAAATTTCAAAGAGAGATTTGTTCGAACAAAGATCAGTAATTTTGCTCTGTAAGAAAGAGATGCAGGAAGAAGTGTAGGAATATCTGTAGATCAGAACAGTTCCTGAGCCTGCTGGAGAAATGGCAGATTGCCAGAGATAGGACACACCACCGTGCTCCCAGATAACAATGGGTAGAGCTGAATGTTCAAGGCATCCTCTTTTAGGACAGTAAATTGTGCACATATACGTGAGAAACACAGGAGCTCACATCCTGAAGCAGAGGCTGCTGAATGCTATGTCTTCCCACAGGCCAGCTCCAGGACTAGTATCCCTCCTCCTCTACCCTAGGTCCATACTTGTGTGATACCAGATCCAAGAAGCTCAATATGAGCCAGCAATGTGTGCTCACAGCCCAGAAAGCCAACGGTGTCCACGGCTGCATCCAAAGCAGAGGTACCAGCGGGGCTGGGGATTCCTCCCCTCTGCTCCACTCTGGTGAGACCCTACCTGGAGCCCTGTGTCCAGTTCTGGAGTCCTCAGCACAGAAAGGACCTGGAGCTGTTGGAGTGAGTCCAGAGGAGGCCACAGAGATGATCCAAGGCCTGGAAAACCTCCTGTGTGAGGACAGGCTGAGAAAGTTGGAGTTGTTCAGGCTGGAGAAGAGAAGACTGTGGGGAGACCTTAGAGCAGCTCCAGGAAAGATGGGGAGGGGCTCTTGATCAGGAAGTGCAGGGACAGGATGAGGGGGACAGTTTTAAGCTGAAAGAGGGGAGATTGAGATGAGATCTTAGGGAGAAATGTTTTGGTGTGATGGTGGGGAGGCCCTGGCTCAGGTTGCCCAGGAAAGTGGTGGCTGCTCCATCCCTGGAGGTGTCCATGCCCATGGTAGAGGGTTGGAAATGAATGGGCTTTTAGGTCACTTCCAACCTAAACCATTCTCTGATGCTATGAAATGCAAATTCTTTTTTTCACCTGTATCTTTGAGGTTTGTATTTAAAGGGATTTTCTAAGACAGCAGCCAGTTCTTTCTATGGTTGTAGTCCTCTCTAGGCTGGTGGGTTGTTTCTTGGGCATCTTTTACTGCCCTATCAAATAAAAGCAGGTCTTTTGGGGAGTCAGCTTTCCCACAAAGTTGAAACTCCTCTGCTATCTTTTATTTCAGTGGATTAGTGTTTGTACAGCAAAGCAGACTTTGGGCCTTGGTGTTTTACCAGACTTTTCAGTACATGCCTTCATTCTACCAGAAGCCAGATATTTCAGATACTGGATCTCCAAGCATTTGAGTAGCAAATATTAATGGTTAGTCCTTGAGTTACCCTCAGAATTCAGTGTTAATTTTCCTAGTGTTTCAAAGCACTGTTTTTGCCATCTCCTTGGCTCCAGCATAAGTGGAGATTTCTCAGAGCCTACAGGTAATTACCACAACAAAAATAGTATCCAGAAATTAACTGCTGCCCCCAACTTCCTTCTCCCATTTGCATCTAAGTCACACTAACATAAGGCTACAATCAGCACCAATGTACAGGAATGTAAGCAGTGGAGAAGAGGAAACAGAGAGTCAAGAAATCAAGAGGACTTGCATTTGTTCTGTAAGATGTGATCAGAACAGTAACTCCCGTATGACAGGAGGACAACTGCGTATTCTCCCAGAACTCCCGTATTTATATGGAGGACACGGAGAGGACAGAGTTACCGAATCTTTGCTTCAGCCATAGAATCATAGATTGGTTTGGTTTGGATGCACTGTAAAGCCCATCCAGTTCCAACCCCCCTCCCATGGGCAGCAACACCTTCCACTGGATCAGGGTGCTCAGAGCTTCAGTGAATCCCAGACCCTGGAGGAAAGAGAGAAATCTGGAGAAAGTGATCCTGTCCCTTGGTTGAGGGGGATTGAGTTAGAAACCATTTAGGCAAACTGGACACCCACAGATCCATGGGGTGTGATGGGATGCACCCACAAGTGCTGAGGGAGCTTTCAGATGTTGTTGATAAGCCACTCTCCATCGTCTCTGAAAGGACATGAAGAGAGGTGCCTGAGGACTAGAGGAGAGCCAATGTCACCAGAGTCTTTATAAAGGGCAAGAAAGACCCAGGAAACTACAGACCACTCAGCTTCACCACCATCCTGGGAAAGGTGATGAAACAGTTCATCCTGGATGCCATCTCAAAGCATCTGGAGGAAAAGAAGGTTATCAGGAGTGGTCAGCATGGACTCACCAAGGTGAAATCATGTTTGACCAAGCTGATAGCCTTCTATGCTGGCATAACTGGCTGGGTAGAGGAGGAGAGATCAGTGGATGACGTCTACCTTGACTCTAGCAAGACTTTGGACTCTTGTCTCCCACAGCATCCTCATGGGGAAGATTAGGAAGCGTGGGTTAGATGAGTGGGCAGTGAGGTGAGTCAAGAAGGGGCTGGAAGGCAGAGCTCAGAGGGCTGGGATCAGTGGTACAGAGTCTCATTGGAAGCCTGTGGCCAGTGATGGTCCCCAGGGATCAATACTCATTCCAGTCTTGTTCAGCATCTTCATCCATGACCTGGGTGCGGGGACAGAGTGCACCCTCAGCACTGAAGGTAAGATGACACAAAACTGGGAGGAGCGGCTGATCCAGCAGAAGCTGTGCTGCTGTTCAGCAAGATCTGGACAGGCTGGAGAGTTGGGCTGAGAGGAGCCTTAGGAAGTTCAACCAAGGCAGATGCAGAGTTCTGCACCTGGGAAGGAACAACACCTGCACCGGGACTTGACCAGCTGAGACGCAGCTCTGTGGAGAAGGACTGGGGAGTGCTGGTGGACACCACTCTGACCATGACCAGAAATGTGCCTTCGTGGCCAAGAAGGCCAAGGGTACCCTGGGGTACATGAAGAAGAGTGTTGGGGCCAGCAGGGCAAGGGAGGTTCTCCTCCCCCTCTGTTCTTCCCTAGGAAGGCCCAATCTGGAGTCCTGTGTCCACTTCTGGGATTCCCAGCTTGAGAAAGACAAGGAACAACTGGAGAGAGTCCAGTGGAGGTCATGGAGATGATGAGGGGCCTGGAGCATCTCCTGTACAAGAAAAGGCTCAAAGACCTGGATCTATTTAGTCTGGAGAAGGCTGAGAGGGTTGATCAGTGCTGATCAATATCTAGAGGGTGAGGGTCAGGAGAATGGGGCCAAACACCATTCAGTGGTGCCCATCAATAGGACAAGGGGCAGAGGGCACAAACTGGAGCACAGGAAGCTCCATCTGAACATGAGGAAAAACTTGTCTTCCTTGTGCGGGTAACAGAGCCCTGGAACCACTGCCCAGGGAGGTGTGGAGTCTCCTTCTCCAGAGAGATCTCAACCCGCCTGGACACGTTCCTGTGCAACTGCTGGAGGTGGCCCTGCTTTAGCAGGGGGTTGGACCGGGTGAGCTCCAAAGGGATTCTATGAGAGCAGTGCTGGACTGTGCGTGCACGTGGCTGTGTGGGGGCACACGGACATCCCTGATTACCCCTAGCTGGTGCCAATCAGAGCCCCTCCACCACCCAACCTACTCTGTGGTACGTTGGGAAACGGTCTGAGGAGCAGAGATCAGGTTGGGTTTGTACCTGCAAAGGCTGCCGAGGCCAATCAGAAAACCGGCGGAGAGCAGCAAATGGCAAAGGCAGCAAACCCTGGGCAGGTGGTGCCAAGGGTCCCAGGGAAGCTGCTGGAAGCTGTTGAATTCCCATCTTCCCGAGCACTGGTTCTGCAGTAGCTGCTTTCAGCTCCCTGGTCCCACAGAATGGGAAGGGGGTGGGGATCTTGTGTAAAATGATAAACCCAGCCCACACAATGGTGTAACAGTGAGGCAGCCTGGGGTCCTTTTGCTAACCCATATTTCCCCCTGCAGAGATAGTCCTCACACAAAGAGCAAGGTTTAACCAGTTGGGTGAAAACGATCCCTTTTCAAATGAGTGAGACGTTCATGTCTGAACCTGACGAGAATCCCAGTAGCTGGCAAGCATTTTACCATAAGCACCGTTTGGCTTCCCAGATAAAATGTTTGTTTGCTTTATTTCTTTTTACAAGTGTAAAGAGTAGCATTTACACAAACATTTGAAGGACGGATGGTCCAACAAGCTTGTATAACTTTCAAAGTGCCTGCTCCCCTACTGTAAAACAAGGATAGTATTAAAATGTGCCACGACTCGACCCCATATCCAGTCCCACCAAGGAGATGGTCACATCTAGAGGTTCTTACCTTCCGCCCAGCCTCATTGTTGTGCAGGTTCATGAGCGTCCTTGCGTTTTGCTTGATCTCCCGGGCGTCCACAAACACTTTGGCGAATCCTATTCCGTATCTGATGTCAGCAGAGCAGCCTCCCCATTTCCAGCCTTCCTCTTTATGGTACTGTCCTTGTTTTTCTTTATCACAGCCACAGTCACTCAGGTTGCCCTGTGTACAAGCAGCTGTGATTGCGTGTGCTACTCCAGCAGCAATGATGGCGTACGTGAACGCTGCTTCTCTGCTACCTGAAATTAAAACACTGCTGTAAGTACAGGGTACAACATAGAATTATAGAATGGCTTGGGTAGAAAGGGACTTTTAAGCCCATCCAGTTCCACCCACCTGCCATAGGCATGGACGCCTCCCATTGGATCAGGGTGTTCAAAGCCTCATAGAATCATGGAACTGTTTATTTGGAAAAGAGCTATGAGATCCTCGAGTCTAACCGTACCTGTCCACTACTAGGCCATATCTTTGAGCATCTCGCCTGCCTGTCTTTTAAACACTTCCAGGGATGGCAACTCCACCACCTCCCTGGGCAGCTCTTCCAGTGCCTGAGAACCCCTTCAGTGAAGCAATTTTTCCTCATGTCCAGTCTGAACCAGCCGGCACAACTTGAGGCCATTTCCTCTCATCCTGTCACTGTCACTTGGGACAAGAGACCAACACCCACCTCGCTACAACCTCCTTTCAGGGAGTTTTAGACAATGATAATGTCTCCCTTCATCCTCCTTTTCTCCAGGCTAAACAGCCCCAGTTCCCTCAGCTGTCTCTCATAAGATTTGTTTTCCAGACCCTTCCCCAGCTCCATTCCCTTCTCTGGACGCCCTCCAGCCCCTCAAGGTCTTTCTCTGAGTGAGGGACCCAATACTGAACCTAGGATTCAAGGCACAGCCTCACCAGTGCTGAGTCCACAGGGATGATCCCTTCCCTGCTCCTGCTGCTACACCATGGCTGATCCAAGCCAGGGTGCTTTAGGCCTGCTTGGCCACCTGGGCTACTGCTGGCTCATATTCAGCCATTTTCAACCAACACCCCAGGTCTTCCTCTGCCAGGCAGCTCTCCAGCCGCTCTTCCCCAAGCCTGGAGTGTTGCACGGGCCATCGATCCAGCCTGTCCAGGTCCCTTTGCAGAGCCTCCCTACCCTCAAGCAGATCAACACTTCCACCCAGCTTGGAGTCATCTGCAAACTTGCTAAGGGTTCACTCAAACCCCTCCTTCAGATTTTTGACAAAGGTATTGAACAGGACTGGACCCAGCACTGAGTCCTGGGGAATACCACTTGTGACTGTTTTCCTACTGGCTTTTACTCCATTCCCCACAGCTCTTTGGGCCCGACCATCCAGCCAGTTCTTTACCCAGCAGAGGCTGTACCTGTCCAGGCCAATGGCAGCCAGTTTCTCAAGCAGAATACTGTGAGAAACAGTGTCAAAGGCTTTACTGAAGTCCAGGTACAGCACATCCACAGCCTCATGCAACCCGGCCTTGAAATATGGAGACATTAGTTAGAAAAAGATGGACAAGTTCCTGCAGAGCAAACATCAGGCGGATATTATTAGACCTGCTGTAAATCTGCAGGCATAAGCAGGTCTCTGCCCTTCTAAATATTGATTTTTGTGAATGTTCCCCCTCTAAAAAGACAGCTCTCCATAGGGGAATAGGACATAAAGTATCATTGAGGCAACTTTGTATTTCCAGATGGTATTAGAAGTAGTGAACCTAAACTTTTTATAGCAAAAGAGTAGGGTGGCAAATGCTTTAGGTCAAAAAGAAAAAAACCACGTAGGTGGAATTGTGGATGAAATGGTGAAATTGCTAAAATATGCACATCTAACTTTAAAAAAAAATCAGCTCACAAATGGGATTTTGTTTAGACATCTAATTCTACACTAAAAGGGGTTTTTTTAGGGAAAGAATACGTGTTAGAAATCTGGTTCTGAAAATATTCTAGCTGAATTGGATCATTTATTCAAACTTTAGGTGTCACAGTTTTCAACATGGACGTTTGTGTAAACTTGAAATAAATTTCAAGTTTAATTTTAGAATTTCCAGCTCCTGGCTGGTTGTAGATACCACAACAAAAGCAGAGCAAAGTAACAGCCTCATCAGAGGGTTGTGAGGAGGTGGCAAAGCCAATATTATTTTCATGGAATCATCATAGAATGGTTTGTGTTGGGAGGGACCTCAAGGCCCATCCAGTCCCACCCTCTGCCATGGGCAGGGACCTCCCACTGGATCAGGGGGCTCCAAGCCCCATCCAACCTGGCCTTGAACACCTCCAGGGATGGGGCAGCCACCACTGCTCTGGGCAACCTGGGCCAAGGCCTCCCCACCCTCACAGGAAAACATTTCTTCCTAAGATCTCATCTGAATCTCCCCTCTTTCAGCTGAAAAACCTTCCCCTCCATCCTAGTCCTGCACTCGCTGATCAAGAACCCCTCCCCACCTTTTCCCATTCACTTCCTTATGGCAATGAAGTAAAACAGAAAACAAGATGACATAATCAAAATCTGTTAATAGGTAACTTCGTGCCCTTTCATTAGCACATGTAATATTCCCATTGATACTGCAATGCACTGTATTTATTAAGAAACCTGTAGTCAAGTATCAGACTTCCTCAAGGGAGTTCTCATTTCTCTGTACTTAAAAAAAAGAAAAATCATAAAATACTGAATTGCTGTGAGTGTGGGCTTTGCAGATAGAATCATAGAATGGTTTGTGTTGGAAGGGACCTTAAATATCATCCAGTTCCATCTCCTCTGTGCTGGGCTTTCTGCAACAAGTGGCTTTTTATGGAAATTTGAATGTGGGCTAGAAATCCCAGGCTTTAGGTGTCTTTGGAATTGTGCTCTCAGTGGCACTGTGCATTTGCATGGAGAGACTAGAGGAGTCAGGTGGAACTGGGGTCCCACTCCAGAGTCAATTCAACAGGACCACCCAAGAGACCTTTCTTATTCCTACTCCAGTTAATAGTCATAGAACCAAAGAATCACAGAATCATAGAATCCCTTAGTATGAAAAGACCATTGAGATCATCGAGTCCAATCACACCTATCCATTACTAAACCACACTCCTGAGCGCCTCATCTACCCATCTTTTAAATCCCTCTGGGGATGGAGACTCCACCCCTGCCCCGGGCAGCCTCTGCCAGTGCCTGAGAACCCTTTCCGTGAAGGAATATTTCCCAATATCCAACCCAAACCTCCCCTGGTGCAACTTGAGGCCATTTCCTCTCATCCTATCACTTGTTCCTTGGGAGAAGAGCCCAGCACCCAGCTTACCACAGCCTCCTTTCCAGGAACTGCAGAGAACGATGAGGTTTCCCCTCAGCCTCCTTTTCTCCAGGTTAAACAGCCCCAGGTCCCTCAGCCACTCTCAGAACCCCTGTTCTCCAGACCCTTCCCCAGCTCTGTTCCTCTCTGGACAAGCTGCAACCCCTCAATGTCTTTCTTGGAGTGAGGGGCCCAAAACTGAATCCAGGATTTGAGGTGAGGCCTCACCACTGCTCAGGACAGAGGAAGGATGACAATACTCAACAACGTCCTCACTATTTTAAGAAGTGGAACACTATGACAAATACACCGATACTCAGAAGAAGGTGTAATAAGAAGCCCCAGTCTCTCCACTCTGAGACTACCAGGTTTCTGCTTCATGATGCAGCAAATGGGACAGCATCAAAAAAGTATTTTGAAAAAAGATTTGCATCTGGGTCTGTTTTTCCTTTGTCTGGATGATTTCTGATACAGCACAAATTTTTGTTAAGATCTAGAGTAAAAATCATAGGGAGATCATTTTCATTTGATACACTCAACGTTGTGAAAACTAAGCATCTCTTTTGTTTCTTAGAGGGGAGAAAATGCAATGCAAAGAGTATAAAACCAGCACAAACAGAATAAGAATCAAAAAATATCATAAAATATATTATACACATCATTTTATAGGTTTGTCTTTGTGGGAGGGAAGTTTGGCAGCTTTTGAAAACTCAAAGTTAGGAGATCACAAGGTAAACAAAGCAAGTGTCTGGAGGAATTGATCCAGGTAGGAAGTGCCTTGGTACTTGCACAGCATTGATAAAGTGGCACAGGCCTGTCATGTCTGCATCAAACTACCCCTGTTTTCCATCAATGATTCACTTTTTCAAACTTCATTACTCTTGTCTGGCTCATAGAAATGTCAACACACAGTGTAGGGGTAGGCTTAGGTCATTTCAAGTCTCTTCCGTGACAGTGCTCTAGATACCAAAACGGTGTAAGGGGCTTTGTAACCGAGGGGATAATATAAGAACATGTGTTTTTCTGCTGCTTTTAGGTAACAAATACTGCGGCTCTACTTCTGATTTCAGCAGGCAGGTGAAATTCCTGGAGGATCTCAGAGGGAAGGACTGCTATAACAAGGTGTACACATGCAATGGCTCCTTGCAGGCAACAGTTTGTTTCCTCTAAGCTTCTTCTGATGGTCCAGAGCAGGCTGACCATGAAGGAACTGCTCCATATTCTGCCTGTCTCAAAATATTGGGTAGGTTGAAGGGCACAGCTGGATTCTCAAAGATATGCAATTTGGGAAATGACCCGATACAATTCTCCTTTATTTTCTTTCTTGTTTACTCTTCAGCCTACACTTTTGACAGACATCTGACAGACAACTTAGACCTGAGCCTTACACTTCCTTTGAAAATTTAGCTTTAGAAAGAGGCCAGGCTTTGATATCAACTCAATATTGGGACTCTCTCAATTCACTTTAAACTACAGGTGATGGTGGCTGTAGCACCACAAAATGCTAATAGGCAGGAACAGCACACCTGGTTCACAAGGACAAAGAAAGCTGGCAAAGCAGGTACAAAATATAGGGTAAGGCAAGAACAAGAACTGGCAGCAATGCATCACCATGTGAGAGACAGAGCCCACTTTGGCTGATGGCTGGAAGAAGCAAAACACTTATATCCCAGCAAAAACTAGACAGATAGTCAGCAGGCTGATGGCACTGCCAAGCGTTTCACTCTTCTGTACAGCTGGAAGAGCTGAAAGGAATGCCTAATATGTGGACATCACATTCTCTAGATGGCTAGAAAAATGAGACAGTGGCTGGAATAGTGAACTGGGATGGTTTTGGCAGTGAGATCAGAAGGGACCTTTCGAAGAAAGTTTAAGTGAAATTTACATATTGGTCTGAGCTTCTCAATCTCTCTCTTAAACAATTATCTGAACCATTCGCTAGAAGCGTTAGGTGAGGACCAAGGAAGGCGTGGAGGGTGAAGACCCTTCTTGCAGTCAGTTCCCACTGAATTCATTCTTAAAGTGTAATTGAATTAAAACTTACAACGTTTTTAAAAAATCTGGAAAAAAAGTAAAAATTTAATTTAAAAATGCATATAATGAACAGATCCATTGATCTTTGTGCAGGACTGGTAAATACCACACACTGGATCAACTTCAGAGGGTTTTGTGGAGGATTCTCCAGCTGGTGACATGCAAGGGTTCACCCAAACGCATTTGTGATGAGTATACTGGTTTAAAAAAGAAATGCTGGCTCCCTGAGACCTCCAAGAGCTGTGGAGCTATGTGTGTACAACAACAGTAAGCTGTCCTTTCAGCTCCCAAATGACATGTTCTTCTCATTGTCTCAGACAAGCAAAGGCTGAACTCCACAGCTGAATTCCAAGAATTAAAGACTTCAGAAAAGGATCTTGCAGCCTTTCAGAGGTCATTTACAAGGTGTTTCTTGCCATGGCAGTGTTTCCAGGTATAACCACTGTAGCACTATCAGCAATGGTCAAGCTCACTGCAGGTGCACTGCAGCTGGTGGGGAGAAAGAACCCCTGCTCCTGACCCAGCAGCTCCACCTACCAGCAGGGTGTGGGCACTGACCTCTGCTCCCCCATCCAAACCTGGGGCTGCCCACTGCCCAAACAAGTGCTTCGTTGCTGTGTGAACACACAGACTTTTCTTCACGTGCCAGACATCAACATTTCCCTGCCCTTTCTAATTCTTTCTGGACCTCAGTAAGGTACACAATACACTGCAGCTCCATTCACTTTCATGGTATCCATGGCTTCCAATATTTCTGCAGCTCCTCTGTTGATGTAAATCTTCCTCTCAAGCACTGCAACACTGTCCTCAGACCCTTCGCTGGGCAGGACTTGAGAATCCCAAGCCGGCTGTAACTTTGTCTCTGAGCTCTACCACACTGCAAGGTGTCAAATATCATAATGGGAAGCACTAGGATGTAAGAGCAAACATCAATATCACCAGCACAGGTGACTCTCCCATCACTGAGGATAATTCATAGAATCATGGAATGATTAGGGTTAGAAGGGACCTCAAACCCCATCCAATTTCAATGTCCCTGCCATGGGCAGGGACACCTCCCACTCCATCAGGAGGCTCAAAGCCCCATCCAACATGGCCTTCAACACCTCCAGGGATGGGGAATTATCTACAACCCCTGCATACCTTGGGACATACATCCTGCAAACACTCCCATGGTATCTTTGCTTTTCGATACAAGTGTTGGTGAGACTGGGCTTTGCGACTGACCTGCCTAGGTACCAGCTGCAGTGGGTGACCTGCACCCTGCTTTAATTTGGCTAACTGAATTTTTGAAGTTATTTTTTAAAGTTGAACAGTTTGTAAAAAAAGCTTCATTCACACCAATTGGGAATGAGAAGTTTGTTTTAAAAAGAAGCACAATGTCTTGATGTTTCACGGGAAACAGGACCTAAGCCTGCAAGAGGCAGAGCGGCTTCTCTTGTGGGAAGGCAGTAGGTGCTCAGCAGTTCAGCACCACTAAGCGTGTTTCCAATCAGCCTGGCTCACCCCCCTTGTAAATTGACTAAACTGTGAAATAAAAAAGACAAATTTCTGTCTAGCTCACTGGAAAACATGGGTTGTATTTTCTGCTGTTTAAAGCCAAGGGGTCAGAGAGGGAGTTATCTGCAGTGACATGAGCTGAAATATGAACGTGAAAGTATAAAGATGGAAAATATAATGTACCTTGCCAATTATGTGCCACAGCTCACACTACCTCACGTCTCTGTAAAGAGATCATAACTCTTAGCTAGGAAAAATGAAGAACAGAACTCCCTCTCTGTCTACTCTGGGGTGTGCCTCCTCCTTCCGTGGTAGACTCTGTATGTCCTATAGGTTCTTCATTTTTATCTCTCTTTAACCCAGAAAGCATGATTAATAAAAATGGCAGCTTAAAAAAAATCATTGAAGTATTCCCCTCTGTTTTTTTCTTATAGAATCATAGAATTATTAAGGTTGGATATATAATCATAAAATTATTAAGGTCATCCAGTCCAACTGGACTGTAACGGTTCATGTTTTGAGGGGTTCGGAGCCTTAAAATACTGTACTGACTGGAAATGAGAATAAATAAATCAACAGAGTGTGTTCATTGCAAAGATTAGTACTAATTGATAAAATAAATAGAGTTGCTGTAAGAGGCATTTGAGGCTTTGGGGGAGTTTGGTCACTGCCCACTTTCACAAGCTAAAATCTTTTTCATCAACACATTAAGTTCCTGGAGAGAAAACATTGCAGGTATAGCGACTATTTTTGAAAACACTCTCTTTAAGCTTATAGAATTACCGCCGAAGGCATGGGCATTATGAAAATCACAGCCAATATTTAGCAGTTCAGATGGTTTCCCCTTTTCCAACAGCTCTTGTCCCTCCACACCACTGCCTGACTTCAGAAACCCCCATGTAGTGACCCTGCGAGAGAGAAGAGAGCTCTTCCACCTTCCTAATGAAAAGGAATCTTTCTGTTTCTCTGAAACATGTACTCACAAGACACATCTGAAGGCAGGTATGAAAACCTTCTGATGGGAATTCCAACTGCAGTGACCTTGGGGCAATGTTTTATCTTACTGTGACAGTCCCTGCTGAGAAAGATTGACTTTTTGGCATAAAGCAGCAGGCTGGATTTGAGATGTTCAGGCCATATTACAGCCTAATCTCAGCTTTGCCTGCAAATAACTGTTCTCATGCAAGACACTGACATTAAAAACACTTGTAAGGGCTGGAAATTAACATAGCAATGCAAATCCTGGCCTTGATTGAATAGATTGCAAGGCTCCTGTTAATTATAACAATATTTCTTTTCTGTATATCTCAGGGGTTTCATAATACCAGTGGTTCAGTAGAGAGTATTTATCAATCAAAATATTGACCATACTGAATAGAACCATAAGATCATAGAATCACAGAAATGTTTGGTTGGAAAAAAACGCTGAGATCATCGAGTCCAATCGTACCTGTCCACTACTAAACCATCCCTGAGCACCACATCTACCAATCTTTTAAACACCTCCAAGGACAGTAACTCCACCACTGCCCTGGGCAGCCTCTGCCAGGGCCTGATAACCCTTTCTGTGAATAAATTTTTCCTGATATCCAATCCAAACCTCCCCTGCCACAACTTGAGGCCATTTTCTGTCATCTTATCACTTGTTCCTTGGTTGAAGAGACCAATACCCACCTCTCTGGTGAGACCCCACCTGGAGCCCAGCTTTCAGTTCTGGAGCCCTCACCACAGGAAGGTCAGGGAGCTGCTGGAGCAAGTCCAGAGGAGACCAGGGAGATGAATCAAGGTCTAGAGCATCTCCTATATGAGGACAGGCTGAGAAAGTTGGGGTTGTGCAGCCTGGAGAAGAGAAGGCTGTGGGAAGAGTTTAGAGCAGCCTCCCAGTACTGAAAAGGGCTCCAGAAAAGCTGGGGAGGAGCTCTGCATCAGGCAGTGCAGGGATAGGATGAGAGGGGACAGTTTTAAGCTGAAAGAGGAAAGATTGACATAAGACCTTAGGAAGAAATGGTTTCCTGTGAGGGTGGGGAGGTCCTGGCCCGGGTTGCACAAAGCAGTGGTGGCTGCCCCATCCCTGGAGGTGTTCAAGGCCAGGTTGGATGGGGCTTTGAGCCCCCTGATCCAGTGGGAGGTGTCCCTGCCCATGGCAGGGAGGTAGAACGGGATGGGCTTTAATGTCCCTCCCAACTCAAACCATTCCATGATCCTTTGATTCTACGAATTTGTAGATTTTAGTGAGACCAGGATGAAAATGTGGCTGAAACCAGTTTTGCTCTACTGTTTTACAGACCTTCATAGCCCTCAGGTGACTCCCTCCATCCTCTCCCATGTAGGGTCCCTGACAGTGCCCACAAGGCTGCAGTAGTGCCTTTCTGCACCGCAACGAGTTTCCAGTGGGCTGTGTCACTTTATAGTGACAGAAGTTTGTACCATTTTTCACTTGGGCAGTCTCACTCAGCACTGACAGCACTGCTCAGCAGTGACAAGAGGACGTTGCTTTGTGGTTCTGGTGTACGATGCCCAGAGGGTGCTGTCCTCTAGATACCATGAAATACATGGATATCCTCAAGTAATTAATGGAGATAGTTACTCCTTGGCTTGTGATTATCACAAACAGCAAAGTTAATGTTGACGACCTGTTCACAAAGTTGCACCCTGCAAAATGGGCTACTCAGGCACCTGATGAAACAACCCTTTGGCACTGCTCTTTCTGTGATCCATCAGAACTCAAATCTGATTTTCAGATTCTATCAAAGACATCCCTGGTTGCTCACTTGTTCAGGCTTGAACACCTCTCTTGAAGAGAGGTGTGCAGCATTTTTTTGGCCTACCCTGCTTTAAAACCTTGGTTTTGATTGTGGCCATCTTCAGGAACAGAACTGCTGACCACTGAAACAAATATGTTTGGATTTAAAAGTGTTTGTAATTGCAGCGTTGCATCATCTCCACAGTTATTTTAAAAATTCTTTTTGTGACTTTACATTATTAATAAGGTGTCCACAGAATTGTCTAGAAAAAAAAGTCCTCGTGTTGATCTTGATTGCGACTTTTATTTCTCCTGTCACAATCAGACCAAGTTCTCAGCTGGAATAAACTGATGTCACTTTGACTCTGTTATTTCTCTTCGCAGAATCATAGAATGTCCTGAGTTGGAAGGGACTCACAAGGATCATCGAGTCCAATTCCTGTCCCTGCATGGGACACCCCCAACATTCACACTGTGGGGCTGAAGGCGTTGGCCAAAGGCTTCTGGAATATTGTCAGCTGTGAGTGCTTCCCTGGGGAGCTGTTCCAGTGCTCCCACACTCTCTGGGTGAAGACTAATATCCAACCTAAACTTCCCCTGGCACATTGGCACTATCGTCACCAGCTGTCATCATAAGATATCGGCAGTGTGTCACTAGGGAAGAATGTCTCTTTTGAAAGACAAACTCAATAAAATGACACAAGAAACAGAGTCTATGTTTTGTGCTGACTGAAAGTGTTCTAGAAGGAGCTGTTTCAAGTCTGTAATCACGGATACTCCGTATGAAGCATCGGTGAATTTAAATGGTTGCTAACTATAGCTCTACAACCAAATTATCACTGGAAGACTGATTGTATATGGATTTTTTAAAATGCAGACACACACACACACCACAGATTAGAACAGAAAATTTTTGGTTGATGCTTCCCTTCTACAGACTTCAAAACATGTCACCAAGGCTCATACCCCTGTTGCCATTTTAAAAATAGGGAAAGAGAAGCACATATGAGGAAAGTTCCACGGTTAAACAATCATAGAATGGTTTGGGTTGGAAGGGACTTCAAAGCCCATCAAGTACCAACCCCCTGCCATGGGCAGGGACACCTCCCACTGGATCAGGGGGCTCAAAGTCCCATCCAACCTGGCCTTGAACACCTCCAGGGATGGGGCAGCCAACACTTCTCTGGACAACCTGTGCAAGGGCCTCCCCACCCTCAGAGAAAAACATTTATTCCTAAGATCTAAATCTCCTGGATTTCCCCTCCTTCATCTTAGTGGTCAGTGGTCCCTCCACCACACGACAGCAGAGCCATGAGGAGGGCATAGACCTCCTGAATGACCCTGCGGTGTCAACAGGGTAATTTAATTGGAGTACATTTGCATAACATTCACAAAAGACATTACCCAATAAAGGTGAAAGTGATGAAACCTGGTTTTGAAGAGATTCACCTTGGTGTGCTGTCAAAATTGTGGGCTGGGAAATAGTTCACAAGAATGTGTGGTATCCAAGGGAACTTATTTGTACGGACTAACACACGAGAATCCTATTAGCATAAGAGTTACTTAAGCCCATCCTCCCAAATTGATCTTAGGCTTTGCTCGTTGCGCACGTTCAGCAGCGCAGTGCAGGGTGAGCCACATCACTGTCACTCTGAAGTCATATCCTAATGATAGAGCGAGTACATCAGTGCCACTTCGAAGCGAAGCCTTCTAATAGAGAACGCGCAATGAGGTCATGAGTGGCCGGCTGACTTTATTGCCAGTGGCAAGACAAAGGCGCCCTGCATCCTCCCGAGGTAATAACTTTAAGGATGCAATTGGAGGAGAATTATAATCAGTGGCTGAACGCTATAAAAGGTACTAATGCTTGAGTTGCTGTTGGAGTAGTATTTTGTAATACGTACTGTGTCAAAGGGCTGAGATTCCAGAGCTGTTGCTGCTAATTAAAAAAAAGGTACGAGGGTACAATATCTTTGCCCTAATGTTAATCTGGATTGTTCTTGAGCAGAGTGGCCTTAAAATACATCGCATCGGATACATTGTGCTTCATGTCATAGAACCAAAGAGTCACAGAATGGTTTGAGATGGAAAGGACCTCAAAGCCCATCTAGTTCAAACCCCTGCCATGGGCAGGGACACCTCCCATTGCATCAGAGGGCTCAAAGACCCATCCAACCTGGCCTTGAACACCCCCAGGGAAGGGGCAGCCACCACTGCTCTGGGCAACCTGGGCCAGGGCCTCCCCACCCTCACAGAAAAACATTTCTTCCTAAGATCTCAATCTCCTCTCTTTCAGCTGAACACTGTCCCCCCTCCTTCTATACCTGCACTCCCTGATCCAGAGCCCCTTCCCATCTTTCCTGGAGCCCCTTTCAGTACTGGGAGGCTGCTCTAAGGTATCCTCACAGCCTTCTCTTCTCCAGGATGAACAACCCCAACTCTCTCAGCCTGTCCTCATACAGGAGGTGCTCCAGCCCTTGGATCATCTCCGGGGCCTCCTCTGGACTCATTCCAAAAGACCCAGGTCCTTTCTGTGCTGAGGACTCCAGAACTGGATGCAGGGCTCCAGGTGGGGTACCACCAGAGCAGAGAGTGGAGCAGAATCCTCCTTCGGATACACATCTTTCTTTTTGATGCCACACATCTCTCCTGTTTAGAGTAAGACACACAGGATTTATCTCATCCTCTTTGAGGGCACCAGATTTGACTGATGCCTTTATGGTATATAGGTTTTACATGTAAATGTATATTCTGTTTCAATTTTAAGTTTGGGGTTATTCTTTAAACAAGTTTTATAATTTGGATGCCGTTCAACACTTGACTGTGCTCCGAAACCAGCGATGAATTTGCCCAATCCATCTTAGCCCCGTAATGGATAGATAGAACGTATTAACAGTTGTCACCTCAAAGACAGATCAAAGTCTACTTCCTTTAATATTGACTTTCTTTAAAAGGACCTAAATATAACCCACTAGCTAAATAATTCAATTTTGGGAGGAGGGGAGGAACTGAGTGCATGTTTATACATCAGACCGCAATAACTCCGCTTTTTCATGAGATGCTGGAGAAGAAATCCTTCTCACATTTTCAGTTTGAGGAAATGTTACTCTTAATGCAAATGAGCCCAAAGCTGTCAGACTTCCAAATGGGCTCTTCACTGACATAAGTGGCAAACATTTGCATGGATCACTGACAGGAACAGCTCAGCTCAAGGAATAGAAAAAATGAGCTAATCTGAATAAATGGTCCTTTTTCAGATGTTTCACAACGCTGTGCAGGGTGATTTTTGCATTCCCTACCTGACTCACTCTGTTTGATTATCAAAGGTGTCGAAAGACTGGGAACTCACACAGGGGATTTTGTTCTCTTGCTGTTCTTTCCTTAAATATCTCTAAGTTTTGGGAAATACAAATGTCAGCGAGCACACGAATGATGAACTTGTTCAGTTAACTTCTTGAGAGTTCCAGAGCAGAGTGGCAGTACTGTATCTCTGCATTTCATGAGAATGCAAGGAATGAGGTACTAGGGCCATATCCTGCCATTTCTCCATATATAATTAAATTGTGCCTGGAGCCAGCCCAGTCCAGAGGGTTTCCCAACAAGCTAGAATCCAGGCACAGCTGCTGTACTACTCTTTGGGGCTCTTCTAGCCTCTGTCCTCAGTCACTTCTCCCTTTCTCATTAAATATCCCTGTGTTTTATCACACTAAGCACTGTTGACTGTCTTTTTGGGTTTTTTGCATCTGGATTTTAGATGATGAGGAAGCAGAAAGACCTCAAGGCTGGAAACCCCAGATCCTAACTTCAGCTTCTGGATGCAGAATGGCATAATGTGAGTAATTAGCTTTCAACAATGGCTCTAAAAATGGCTATTCCTGTATTTGCAAAAGACTTTTCCTCGCTCTTCGTATTTTAAGTGCTGTGGAATCAACAAACATTGAGTAAGGTCTGCTATTACTGTGTGTTTTGCAGTACAGGAGTATGAGAGGTTTAATCTCAGCTCTGCTTCCTGAGCTATTTCTGTTTGTCGTTATTAATGCTTGTTTTAGTCAAGAATTTTGATATAGTTTGTACTGTTGCAATAACTGAAAAAAATGGGAGCTGGAAATGGGACCTTCTGCCTGTTGACTGGAACTGTCCATTCATAAATGCCCTGACATCTCACACCAGATCACACCCATTCTTTCTGGTGGGAGAGAGGGCACTAGGTAGAGTTGCTGTAGAACAATTATTTTCTATAGGGGAAAGCTCTTATAATGAGACTCAATAGGTAGAAACACCAGGCCGGAACCACTGTTGAGGCATCTTCACCCCAGAAATGCAGTTCTAACCCTGCTCTGACCACTAACTTTAACCAGAATCACACACCTTTTTTTGCATCCTTAAGTACATAAATGGGGCTGCCGCCCCATGCACACAAGTGGAAAACCTTTCAGAAAGAATTTGTGAGAGCAGGACAGTGAAACACTGCGGTGGAAGCTAAGGCACGTGGAAGAGCTTTCCTGAACCACAGCAAGGTACCACAGCAGGTTCCCAGCTGGGAGGAAGCACAGATGTCCATCACATCCGTAACAACAGCCACAGCATCCAGGTGACCACTCTAAAGGTGATGGCCCTGCCTGGCTGTGTGAGCTCACCGGCCTTTCCCAACACCAACAGCTGCCCCCACGGCAGTCCCTGTGAGCCCCCCCTTTTGGTGTCGCGAGGGTGGGAGCCGGTCAGTAGCAAGCAGAGAGGCAACGTACCCACTTTGAGCTCCTTCCCGAAGACGGTCCTCTCTCCCAGGGCAGAGCAGTTCCAGCGTCCGTTGCGAAACTGGAACTGGCACTCGTTGATGCCCATCTGGGACCCTTCCCCGATGACGATGATAGCGTCGGGCCTGCTCTGGCAAATGGCCCGCTGCCGGGGGGCAAGACCCGGGATCTTGTTACAGATGATGCTGGCTCCCAGGGCCACCACAGAGGAAAAACCCCTGCAACGATAAAACACCGAGGGTGGCTGAGGGGAGGCTCGTAGAGTCATAGAATCATTAAGGTTGGAAAAGACCTCTAAGCTCACCCAGTCCAACCGTCAGCCCAACCCCACCTTGTCCCAAAGTGCCACAGTCACACATTTTTTTAACCCCTCCAGTGATGGAGACTCCACCACTGCCTTGGGCAGCCTCTGTCAAGGCTTCACCACTCTGGCAGTAAAGAAATGTTTCTTAATACCCAACCTAAACCTCCCCTGGCACAACTTCAGGTCATTTCCTCTCATCCTATCACTCGTTCCTTGGGAACAGAGACCAGCACCCCCCTCACCACAACCTCCTTTCCAGGAGCTGCAGAGACTGATGAGGTCTCCCCTCAGCCTCCTCTTCGCCAGACTAAACAGCCCCAGGGCCTTCAGACGCTCCTCATATGACTTGTGCTCCAGCCCCTTCCCCAGCCTCATTGCCCTCATCCCGGAGGTGGGCACAGCAACCCCATCACCTTCTCCCACTGCACGGTGCAGCTTTGGCAGGTGCCCCTGGAAAGCGCCTGCCTTTCCCCCCTCTCGCTTCTGTCTCTCTGTGGCCAAAGCAGAGATGAGGAGCATGTGGGCTCCTGCCAAAAACACGACCCAACTTCCTCATTCGTGCGTTAAAAGCCCACGCAGCTGTGGTGCAAGTCCGGACTGGGAGGGTTTTCCCTCTCCTGTTAAACAGGAGGGAAGGAAGGAGGGAGGAATAACCCGTGCTCCCTGCCCCTGGGGTGCCCCGCATTCCCTAGCAGCCAGGAACACCTGGGCCGGGGATGCTGTGGGACTGGGGGTGCTGCAGGACCAGGGGTGCTGCAGGTGCTGTGGGACTGTGGATGCTGCGGGACCGGGGATGCTGCGGGATTGGGAGCGCCGCGGGGACCGCGGCGAGGAGGGACCGGTATCCAGGGGGTGACCTGCATCCCCCTTTCTCGCCGCTCTGCGCAGCGTCCCGAGGTCGGGGACCCCCGAGGGTCGCCCAAAGGTGCGGAGGCTCTGCGTGGCTGTTGAGAAACAACCGTGATCACCACCGTCATCTCTTTTTGAGAGTTCCCGAGTTAAACAGTGACAGGTCTGGGCAGGCTCGGCTGGAAGCGCGCGATTGTCGGAAAAGAAAGGGAGAAATGCGGGGGTGCGGAGGGGAAAGTGCCTTACCCGATCTTGATGTACACAATGCCCAGGCTCAGGAAGATGTGGAAGATCCAGCGCCTTGTTTTCCTGTTCATATTCCTTGCTTGCCGTTGTCTCAGCCCAACAACAGTCCGGGCTGTGCGGGGCTGTGTGGTCAGAGCAGTGAGGGTCGGGGCGAGTCAGGCTGGGCGGGTCGGAGCTGTGAGGATCGGGGCTGTGTGGGGCTTTGCAGGTGAGTGCGGGTCGTGTAGGGGCTGTGCGGGTCTGGGCGGTGCAGGTTAGGGCTGTGCGAGTTGGTACGGATCCGGGTCAGGTCGGTGTGGGTCAGGACCGTGCGGGTCCGGGATCTGCGGGTCTAGGCGGTGTAGGTCAGCGCTCTGCGGATCGGTGCGGGTCTGTGCGGGTCCGGACTGTGCGGATCAGAATCGTGAGGACCGGGTCAGTGCGAGTCTGTGCGGGTAGGAGCTGTGCGGGTCAAGTCTGTGCGGATGAGGGCCGTGAGAATTGTGTCTGTGCGGGTCAGTGCGAGTCGGGTCGGGTCGGTGCAGGTCAGGACCTTGCGAGTCCGGGCTCTGCGGGTTTGGACGGTGCAGGTCAGCACTGTGCGGGTCGGTGCGGGTCAGCGCGGGTCGGTGCGGGTCGATGCGGGGTCAGGCCCGCGCAGCCGGGATGCGCAGCCCCCGCGCCCCGCCCCGCGCCGCCAGGTTCCCGCTCACCATGGCCTCGCGCTGCCCTCCCAGCTCCGGACGACGCGTGGCTCAGGCAGCGCGTTTATTCTGGCGGCGGATGCGCTGCGGGATCCTGCCGGGTGGCGCTCCCCACTGTTCGATGTTCAGTCTCCCTCTTCTTCTCTCTTCCCCCCTTTTTTTTTCTTTCCTCCCTCTTGTTCAGCTCCTTGGGCGTGTTCTCCAAAGGAGGGAGTTGTCCAGCCGGGGGGGGGGGAGGTGGGAAGCAGGGTAAGCGGGAATGGCAGCGGATCACCTGCCTGCGAGGAGGCTCGTCCTAGGGCTCCTCCCGCGGTCCCGGCAGCGGCTCGGGGGGGTCTCACCGGGGGGAGCCCCCGGGGCTGGCCCCGGCATCGGGGCCGGCCCCCCCCCGCTGCTCCCGCACCGTCCGGCACCGCTCGGGGCGGGGGTGAAGATTCTCCTCCGCCAGATCCGCCCGTTCCCGGGGCTGCCCGGCACCCGCCGCTGGTTTTATGCCCATGCCCCGGCCCCGACGCTCCTCCCCTCGCTCTGCCTCCCCGCGGGGAACGCACTGCTCCTCTCCCTCCCGGGAGACGATCCCGAGAGGAGCCGGAGAGGCCGACTCAACTCAGGCAGCATCCCCGGTAGCACTCCCGGGTATTCCGCAGCACTCCAGGCAGCATCCTGCAGCATCCCGGGTATCCCGCAGCACCCCGTATCATCCCGGGGCAGCATCCCCCGACAGTATTCCGGACAGCCCGCAGCATACCCGGGGCGGCTTGGGCGGTCCCAGTAGGACCGGAGAGGAGAGAGAAGGCCTGTGCTTGCCCAAGAAGCCCGGCTGCGAGCCCGCACTGCCCTCGCCGCTCGCCTCTCGTGCCCCGCCGGGGCTCGCAGAAGCCGTCGGGGCAGCGGGGGGCGCCGGTCCCTGTCTTGGAGGCTGCGGGGAGGGGGGAGGACCGGCAAGGAGGAGTATCCCGGCTCCTCGTTGCGGGAATTTACGCGGATACGGTGACTATTTTATTACCCACTCGAAATATTTCAAACAGGGAGGTTACCTAAACGATAACAGGGGTGTGGTGCGGGAATTGTTCTGCTGATAGTGTTAGTGTGAAAACACGAAAAACAGCGGCACATCCCGCAGGGGTCCGACGGCCCGAAGGCTTCTCCCGCGGGGCAGCGGGTGGAGCGGCGCGGAGAGGAGCGCAGAGGGGCGAAAGGATGCGGAGACATGCGGAGCAGTGGCAAAACTCACCGGTGCGCCCGCAGGAGCGACTAAATGCCCCAAGAGCGGGGTCAACGGGCTCCCCTCTTTCCCCTCTCCTGCCTCTCCTCCCTCTCCCTTCTTCTCACTCTCTCTCTTCTTCCCCTCTTCCTCCTCTTTCCCCTCTTCCCCCAGTACTCCCTCTTCCCCTCTCTTTCCTCTTCCCTCTTTCCTCCCCTCCTTTTTCTTCCTCTTCTTCCTCCTCTCCTCTCTCTTCCTCCTCTTCCCCCTCTCCTCTCTCTCCCCACTCTCCTGCATCTCCCTTCTTTCCCCCCTTGTCTCTCTTCCCCCCATCTATCTATTACTTTTTAATTTCGTCATGATAAAATTAACACAAGGTAGGATAAATTATTCTATTTCTCTTAACAAAGTACAGCAATAAGTTAGGGGCAAATTGGTAAGTTAATTGAAAAAGCAATTAGAAATTACTTCTTCTCCTTTTCCCTCTCTCCCAGTTCCCCTCCATCCCCAGAGGTTCCCGCTGCAGCCGATGCTTTTCTAGCCGGTGCAGTCGGTGCTTTCCCACCGCCTTCCCTCCCGCAGCCCCCCCGCCTCCCATCCCGGACAGTCTTTCCCACGGGCAGCGCCGCCCGCGCCCCGAGCGGGGATCGAACCCAAGGCCCAAGCGCGGCCCCAAAGGCTTTGTCGAGGGCGCCACCTCGCGGCGGAAGCGGGGGAAGCAGCGCAGGGGGTGGGAAAGGGAAGGGAATCACAGAATCACGGAATGCTTCGGGTCGGAAGGGACCTCAAAGTCCATCCAGTTCCCCCCCCGCCGCCATGGGCAGGGACACCTCCCACTGGATCAGGGGGCTCAAAGACCCATCCAACCTGGCCTTGAACACCTCCCGGGATGGGGCAGCCACCACTGATCTGGGAAACCTGGGCCAGGGCCTCCCCACCCTCACACCAAAACATTTCTTCCCAAGATCTCCTCTCAGTCTCCCCTTTCTCAGCTTAAAACCGTTCCCCCTCCTCCTATCCCTGTACTCCCTGAGAGGAAGCCCCAAGTTTTGCTTTTTTTTGTATTTCTGATACTGAAGCTAGAGATGATCTGTCCAGTTCAACCACAGCAAGCTGGCACAGCCCAGGGGTATGGGATAGGTCAAGTCTGAGCAAATTGGTGTCTTAGTGTCCAGGAAGTGCAGAAAATGGCAAAGACTCCTTAGAAAATGAAGATAAATTATTTACTGGACTAATCAAAGACTTTCTCTTACTCTGTTTGCTCCTAAAGAAATCATGACCTGGATATACGTGGGCATGTGCGCGTGTAAAGTGTACAGAAATGACCGGTCCTGTGCAGATTACAGGAGGGGAGTTTGTCTTGCTTGACAATTTTTCTCAAACATTTTAATCACTATTTGCAGACCTTAACTAGTCCTTCCAAACATGCGGTCTTTCCAGTGGTCTATGGTAACTAAGTTTTACCTACCACCTGGTTTACAGTGCAGCTTCTTTTTTTTTGCATTATGTCTTTCTGTCTATTACTTTCTAATCTTGTCATAATAAAATTAACACAAGGCATGATAAATTATTCTATTTCTCTTAACAAAGTACAGCAATAAGTTAGGGGCAAATTGGTAAATTAATTGGAAAAGCAATTAGAAATTACTTTCAGAAAATTAGGAACTGGGGAATTGCCTGTAGCAATAGGAATGAACTTGAAAATATGTACTTAGCAAGTTTCAAGAAGCAGCTCCTGGTTCATCAGAAGATGTCTGCAGATAGAAATCCAACTCTCTGGAGTCCTCAGTTGGAAGAACTCTGAGGAGCATACGAGGCAGCTTTTGCTGCTCCATGAACCACAGTTGCCTTCATCGTGAGGAAGTTGTAGGCCTGTTCCAGTTTTCTGCCTGTCTTTTAGAAAGAGAGAGTCTGAGGCAGCTGGGAGAGTCAGAGTCACCCTGCTTCTGGGGAATGCACTCCACGTGTGGTCAGCAGCCCTTCGAGCCAGCATCAGGCAACCAGGCTGCAGCTCTTGTTGGGCAGCCAGACCGGGACACCCAGCCAGGCATTCACGGCCAAGCTCCAAGGAATCATAGAATCATAAGTCACCCGATTGAAGAAGACCTTTGAGATCATCAAGTCCAACCACACCTGTCCACTTCTAGAAAAACTCATCTATCCATCTTTGAAACCCCTCCAGGGATGGTGACACCACCACCTCCCAGGGCAGCCTCTGACAGTGCCTAGGAACCCTTGCAGTGAAGAAATTTTTCCTAATGTCTACTCTGAACCTCTCCTGGCACCACTTGAGGCCAATTCCTCTCATCCTGTCACCTGTCATTTGGGAGAAGAGCCCAGCACCCACGTCACCACAACTTCCTTCCAGGAAGTTGTAGACAGTGATGAGGTCTCCCCTCAGCCTCCTCTTCTCCAGACTACACAATGCCAGGTCCCTCGGCCGCTCCTCGTAGGACTTGTTCTCCAGCCCCTTCCCCAGCTCTGTTCCCTTCTCTGGACGCACTCCAGCCCCTCAATGTGCTTTTGCAGTGAGGGGTCCAGAACTGAACCCAGTACTCAAGGGGCGAGGAACATGTGAGGGCAGAGCAAGTTGCAGGGTCTCTGCAGACCCTACATTGCAGGTCGTGTGTGTCTGTGCAGGTCCCTCTGCAGGTCCCATCTATCTTGCACGTGTATCCTGGCAGAGAACAGTAGCCCCACCTCACGGCCCAGCCTGCAGCCAAGCAGGCTCCGTATTTTGCCCACAGTGGAAGAGGAGAAACCTTGAGAGATTGATTCATTATTCACATGTGTATTATTCACATTTGTGAAGTGAGCCATGGGGCTCTCCTGAGATCCTAGAATCCTAGAATCATAGAATCATCTGGTTGGAAAAGACACTTGAGGTCATCAAGTCCAGCCATACCTGTCCCTTTATAAACCCTATCCCTAAGAACTCATCTACCTGCCTTTTGAACACCTCCAGTGATGGTGACTCAGCCACTGCCCTGGGCAGCTGTGCCAGTGCCTGAGAACCCTCTCAGTGAAGGAATTTTTTTCAATGTCTACTCTAAACCTACCCTGGTGCAACTTGAGGCCATTTCCTCAGTTTCACCTGTCACTTGGGAGAAGAGCCCAGCACCCACCTCACCACAACCTCCTTCCAGGCAGTTGTAGACAGGGATGAGGTCTCCCCTCAGCCTCCTCTTCTCCAGGCTCACTGCTATGAGGATTCACACTCTCAAGCAGAGCGAGTGGCTTTATTCCAGATATGATCTGTTCGCTCTCACCTTTTCCTACCCATTTCTTTATTTAGCAGCAGCAGCTTTCTTCTGAACAAAGACTAAGCCAAGCTACACCCTTGAGCCATCCATCACTTGTTGCCACAATGGTGTTTCTATTGTTAATTGTTTGTCGGGGTTGCTTTTTGGGGTTAGGCAGGGCAATGATTTAGTACGCCAGTTAATCTCTGAAAATGTATTCTCAACATAAATTACATCAAAAAAAAAAAGAAGATTGAAACATCTACTGATGTTGATACAATTCTCTGGACTTCTGGACTCCCTCACAAACCCACAGCTGGAATCCATAGCTCCCTCTAGCCAGAGATTCAGGGCTGCTCCTGCTCTCTGCACTGACACGGGTTGGTGACGCTAAGTAAGGAAGTGTTCACAATGCCTGTCTGCTCAGCCTGGGGGTCTGGTCAAGGTTATTAATGTCTCATTTTTCATAAACATAAAGAAATACAAGAAACATACCCACGTAAAACAAAAATGAAAGGTTGTCTGTCTTTTTCTTTTCTTTCTTTTCAAGATGGCCTCTGATAACATGAATTCACAAGGGAGAATGTGGTTAAAAGCCCATTTTGTAACTAGATCTGAGATGCACAAACCATCAATACTCCAACTCTGGCTCCCTTTTATCAGGCTGATCAGAGTCACACTGCTTTGTTGTCAAAACATCTCCTGCAAAATTCAGACCAGAGAGTTCTTTCAGTAGCAAAAAATGTGAGGTTAATACACCACCGCTCCTAAACACCTCCTAAAAGGGTGTTTAAAAAAATACAATCAATAAATAAAAAACATTCACCAAGCCAGTTCTTTTCCTGGGCTCCTCTTGGCCTGGTCCCAAGTTGCATCCAATCGTCAGCAACCACGGTGACTTCTCAGTTTACAGATGTATTCGTGGGAGTGCAAAACAAGCAATAAAGAGCCTGCTGCTGAGATTCTCTCTGCGAGGAGTAAATTGTGTAAGGAGCTGAGGAGGGTGAGAGCTGCTGCAGGGCACGGGCCCTGCCTGGCAGGGCTGACCTCTCCACTGGACCAGGGTGGGTTCCCAGAGTAGGTCTTGTCTGGTTTTGAATGTTTGTAGCAATAAAAAGGTGACATGTGCCTTGTGATCAATCAACTTGGTGATCTAAACAGGCACCCGGCATGCTGGATGTTCTAGATGGATCATCAACCACAGGAAGCTTAGCAAGGGCAAGGGCAGGTGCCCCATTCTGCACCTGGGACACAGCACCCCTGGGTGTCCATAGAGCCTGGGGAGCACGAGGTTGGAAAGCAGCCTTGGGGAAAGGGACCTGGGGGTTCTGGCCAATGGCAAGTTGGACATGAGCCAGCAGTGCCCTGGCAGCCAAGAGGGCAACCGTGTCCTGGGGGGCATCCAGCAGGGCATCGCCAGCCGGGAGAGGGAGGGGATTGTCCCGCTCTGCTCCGCACTGGGGTGGCCCCACCTTGAGCACTGGGGGCAGTTCTGGGGCCACAGGGTAAAAAGGGTCTAAAGCTGCTGGAGAGTGTCCAGAGGAGGGCACGGAGTGGGGGAAGGGTTTAGAGGGGAAGGGTGTGAGGAGAGGCTGAAGTCACTGGGTCTGTTCAGCCTGGAGAAGAGGAGACTGAGGGGAGACCTCATCGTGCTCTGCAGCTTCCTCACACGGGGAGGAGGAGGAGCAGGCACTGAGCTCTTCTCTCTGGTGACCAAGGACAGGACCCGAGGGAATGGCAGGAAGCTGTGCCAGGGGAGGGTTAGGATGGACATTAGGACAAGGTTCCTCACCCAGAGGGTGGTGGAGCCCTGGAACAGCTCCCCAGGGAAGTACTCACAGCTTGACAATATTCCAGAAGCCTTTGGCCAACACCCTCAGCCCCACGGTGTGATTGTTGGGGTTGTCCTGTGCGGGGACAGGAGTTGGACTCAGTGATCCTTGTGAGTCCCTTCCAACCCAAATCATTCTATAAGTTCAGGACACGGAACTGAGAAACCCAGAGGAGGTTTGCACTCCTTGACATGGCAGCTCAGATGCCCCAGTCCCTCTGAGGTGTGCTCCAGGTGGGGCACATCCAAGCCAGGCAGATGGTGACCTCAGCAGTTAATGAAAGGCAGCTGACAAAAGTCATTTAGGCAAGAACATGCACCTGGGAGCTAATTACCTGCTTCATCTAGTTAGTAACCAATGGGCTCAGAGTGTTACAGGAGCTTGTTGAGGGGAGAGATGAATGACTGGAAGCCAGTATAAGTTTTGAGATAAGGAAAGAGTTTCTCAGTTCGAATAGAATCCTAGAATTACTGAATGTTTTGGTTTGGAGGGGGCTTTTACAGGTCATCTAGTCCAACCCCTGTGCAGAAGCTGGGGATGTCTTCAACCAGATCAGGTTGCTCAGAGCCCCATCTGACCTGACCTTGAAAGTGTGCAGGGATGGGACTTCCACTATCTCCCTGCACAACCTGTGCCAGGGTTTCACCATCTTCACAGTAAAAAACTTATTCCTTCTATCCAGCCTAAATCTCCCCTCCCTCAGCTTAAAACCATTCCCCCTTGTCCTGTCTCTACAGGCTTTGCTAAAAAGAGTGATTTAGGAGTTTGCTGGTGATTCAGTGATGTAGGAGATGCAACTATTCCATGCCACTCAGGTGCAGCACTGGTTCTGTGTGCTAGCACCCAGGCAGGTGTTCCCCTCCTGTCGCCTCCGATGTATCCCCTGGCTTTTGGAACTGGACACAGCCTGAAGAGCTCCTGAAACAAAGGTCTGTGAGTCCAGGGTTTCTCTGGGTTTGAGGGTGCTCAGAATCTTAACTCTAAGTGCAAATGAAGGAATACTTTATATAAAGCTAACGTAATGTGTTGATAAAGCTGCCCTAAGATTCAACTGGTGAATTCCACCTAAGCCTGTCTCTGGGGCAGAACTGCTTTGGTTTGGGTCTCCTAGTCGAGGAAGTCTCCCCATGCTTGAAGACGTGATCATCAGTCCTATTGAGTGTTAAAAACACACAGGCAGGAGAACCTGGAGGTTGTTCGTGGGCTGTTTTGAAAATACCTTGATTTGTTTTCTGTGCTGTCTGAAGGCCCAGGCCCCTGGCAGTGCAGCACTGGGGGTGGTTTCCCGTGCTCCTGTCTGCACACACCAGGCCTGGTGTTGGGGCTGTTCTCTGAAACGTGACCAGGCTCGACCCTGCCTGCAGCTGCAGCTTCTGCCCCATTGGGCACCATCTTGGCCGCTTGGAGTTAGGACCCAGCAGCTGCTGCACGTGCCAGAGGAGGAGCTAATGATTAACATACATGAAGTAAACTGTCTTCTCAAACTGTGATCCCTAACATCAATAGCAGAATTGGAGAAACAGAACTCTTTTTGTCAGTCATTTGGAGCCAATTACATGACTCCTGGCAACAGTCAACAGCTCAATGTCCAAATGGAGATCAGGGATGAGCGGTGTCCCTCAGGGGTCTGTACTGGGACCAGTACTGTTCAATAGTTTCATCAATGGCACAGACAGCAGGATTGAGTGCACCCCCAGCAAGTTTACAGGTGACAGCAAGCTGAGTGGTTGTGGTTGACACTCCTGAAGGACAGGATATCATCCAGAGGGACTTGGACAAGCTGGAGAGGTGTGAACTTCATGAGGTTCAATGAGACCAAATGTAAGGTCTTGTTCATGGGTCAAGGTATCCCAAAGTTTCAATACAGGCTGGGGGATGATGTGAAGGGGAGCAGCCCTGAGAAGAAGGACTTGGGGTGCTGGTGGATGAGGAGATCCACATGAGTCGGCAATGGGTGCTCATAGTCCAGAAACCAATGGTGTCCTGGGCTGAATCCAGAGTAGTGGGACCAGAGGGGAGGGAGGGGATTCTGCCCCTCTGCTCCACACTGGGAAGACTCCACCTGGAGCCCTGCGTCCAGCTCTGGAGTCCTCAGCACAGGAAGGAACTGGATCTGTTGGAGAAATTCCAGAGGAGGCCACAGAGATGTTCCAAGGGCTGGAGCACCTCCCATGTGAGGACAGGCAGAGAGAGTTGGGGTTGTTCAGGCTGGAGAAGAGAAGGCTGTGGGGAGAGCTTAGAGCAGTCTCCCAGTACTGAAAGGGGCTCCAGGAAAGCTGGGTACAGACCTTTTAGCAAGGCCTGTTGTCGAAGGACAAGGGAGAACGGTTTTAAACTAAGGAAAGGGAGATTTACACTGGATAAAAAGAGGAAATATTTGACAATAAGGATAGGGAAACACTGGCACAGGCTGCCAGGGAGGTGGTGGCTGCCCCGTCCCTGGAAACATTCAAGGTCAGGTTGGATGTGGTTTTGAGCCCCATGATCTGGTTGGAGATGTCCCTGCTCCTGCAGGGGGGTTGGACTGGATGACCTGTAAAGGTCCCTTCCAACTCAGACATCCTGTGAATCCCACTGGTCTGCATCTTCTGTTCCCTCGAGCAATGTCCAAGTGTCACCAGGTGTGACAGCATAGAAAAACCTCCAGTTCTACAATGGCTCATTTATTTTCTCTTTTTCCCTTTTATCCCTTTTAAACACTGCTATTTGCTCATGTGGATGCTTCTCATCCAGGCTTTTTTTGTTCTTATTTTTTCCTGCATGGTTTCTTTGGGGCACTTTTCTGGTTCCACCCCATAACAAATAACTCATTACAAACACTGGGGAATATATTACATTTGAAAAAAATAATATTCCTCAGTTATCACAGTAGGCACTGAGGCAAAGACTATTTTTGTCTTTTTTTTTAAAGAAAGAAAGACCTGACATTTCCTTTACACATTTATTAATGGACACAGAGATGAAAAGATGAACCGTCAAAGCAGATTATTTGTTGCCAAAGAAAGGTCTTAAACACCATGGATCTGATCCAGCAGATATGACCCAGTCTTCCCGGCAGTTTCAGAACCAGAGCACTACAAATGCTGTTAAAATAAGGCATTCCCAAAGCTCTCAGATTCTCACCACAATGGGCTCTCACAGCCCAGAAACCAACAGTGTCCTGGGCTGTATCTAAAGCAGTGGGACCAGCAAGGGACGGAGGGGATTCTGTCCCTCTGCTCTGCTCTGGTGAGACCCCATCTGGAGCCCTGTGTTCAGTTCTGGAGTCCTGAGCACAGGAAGGACAGGGATCTGTTGGAGCGAGTCCAGAAGAGAACACAAAGATGATCCAAGGGCTGGAGCACCTCCCAGGTGAGGACAGGCTGAAAGAGTTGGGGTTGTTCAGGCTGGAGAAGAGAAGGCTGTGGGGAGACCTTAGAGCAGCCTCCCAGTACTGAAAGGGGCTCCAGGAAAGCTGGGGAGGGGCTCTGGATCAGGGAGTGCAGGGATAGGACGAGGGGGAAGGGTTTTGAGCTGAAAGAGGGGAGATTGAGATGAAATCTTGGGAAGAAATATTTTGCTGTGAGGGTGGGGAGGCCCTGGCCCAGGTTGCCCAGAGCAGTGGTGGCTGCCCCATCCCTGGAGGTGTTCAAGGCTGGGTTAGATGGGGCTTTGAGCCTCCTAATCCAGTGGGAGGTGTCCCTGCCCATGGCAGGGGATTGGAACTGGATGGGCTTTGAGGTCCCTTCCAACCCAAACCATTCTATGATTAGTTCTACAGAGAGATGGAGCAGCGATAGCACAGATGGAGGGAAAAGAGTTGCGTTGAAAAAGTGGGTGTCACACATGCCTCTTGGTTAGCCATGGCCACCTGGTGTTGAATATAAAGGCCTGCTGGTGTCTCTTTTGGTGGCAAAACCTGCTGGGTACCAGTGGTTTGGCACAGAATGTGGTGAACTCTGACAGCTCCTCGCAGCACAGGGCCAGTGAGTGAGGAGGAGGAGGAGGATGAAGCCTCACTGTGCTTGACACCAGTTGCTCCAAAAGTTCTGTGAGCTCTTTGTTGAACAAAGACGTGAGCAGGGTGATGTGCAGAGCGCGAGCTGTGTGGCTGGGTGGAGGGCAGCAGCATGGACAACAAGGGTGTTGTCCATTCCCTGAATGTGTGCAGGGCGGAGTCACCAAACCATGTTTGGGAAGGGGTAACAAATAGCACGAGGAAATCATGTGGAGATCAGGGGAAGCAAATTCCAGTTCATGGCAGGAAGGAGAGAAAGGGTGGAGAAGGTGGAATGATGGAGAGGAAGGCACAGAAAGACCCAGGTCTACTTTGTGTTCTGACGAAGGCTGACCTTGCACTAACACATATTTACAAATCTGACAATCAGCAGAAGGCGTTTTGGGACTGTTACAGCTACCGGTGAGGTTAATGTCACTATGATTGTAGCCAGAGTCAAAACAACAGAGCTCAAAACCTGCCTTTTTCCAAAATGAAGCTTCCCTCTTTTTTTCCTCTCTGTTCACATATTTGAGATGCACCTTTCCAAGGCTGATGGGAATGCACGAGGCCCCGGTGATATCATGGTGTGAGAGAGAGTTATGAGCAAGGCACGTCAACTGTAGGAAATACTGTATTTTTTTTTCCTTTCCATTTTAGCCACTGCCTAAACCATCACCATAAAACCAGCCTTAAAATAGCACTGCAGGTACAAACAAGAAAAAGGAGAAGTACTGAACCTGAGTTTGGTTTCCAGCCAAGTTCGTTCAAAAAGCCTTTACTAAAAAGGAGAGCTCTGGGGGAATTCTGCGACCCCTCAGAAAGGGTTGTGTATTGCAGATATCAGGGCTCTTATCCATAATTCCTTATCTCCCTGCAAAGCCAGGAACTTCTCCCCGTTTGCCTGCACAGAGATATCTTTTAGGTCAAGACGTAAGGCAAAATAGGCTTGAATTCAATATTTAGTTTAAAAATTGTGTAAACAGTGTTAACCAAGCTGTCAAAACTACGATCACGCAAAGTGCTCGGCTGAGCTGGTCTGTGTTTGTGGGAAGGCTGCTTGTGCAGACACTTAAAGCACATCGGTTTACCGTGGGCCTGGTAATATCTTCAGCGTGAGCCACGCAGCCCTCCGGTTATACAAACACAAAGAGGTGGGAGATGTCACTGGAAACATTCAGGGTCAGGTTGGATGGGTCTTTGAGCAACCTGATCTGGTTAAAGATGTCCCTGTTCACTGCAGGGGGGTGAACTGGATGACCTTCATGGTCCCTTCCAGCCCAAACCATTCTATGATTCTATAATTTCATAGAATTATTAAAGTTGGAAAAGACTTCTAAGATCATCCGGTCCAACAATCAACTCAATACCAACATGTTCACATTCCTGAACAGTAATTGTGAAGTAAATAAATTAAAGGTCTCAAAATGCACTTGTAGGCTGTTGAAGATCTATGGTTCTAGAAAGCAATGTGATTGCTTCCTAGCATGTACTTTGTACAGTTGAGAAGATGTAACAGGGCAGCAAATCAATACCGGGCCACAGGGCTAGAGCTGGTTTGCGGGGCTCTGGGCCAGGGGTTTCACCGTGGTGGGTTCTTCTGGTCTCACTGACTTCAGCAGAGTTTGCTGGTTTAGGCCACATGAACAGAGTCGGCACCAGGAAACTCATGCTTCCTTATGCTGCAATATCAACTATCAATGCTGCCCTGCCCTCTGCTGCAGCTCCTCTGTGGCCACTGAGGCCAGAGCTAGAGGTGGGGTCGTCTCTCTGATGGGCAGATGAGGACTCTCAGCAGCTTAATTATTGCCTGAGGGGAGACTTCATCATGCTCTGCAGCTTCCTCACACAGGGAGGAGGAGCAGGTGCTGAGCTCTTCTCTCTGGTGACCAAGGACAGGACTCGAAGGAATGGCAGGAAGCTGTGCCACGGGAGGGTTAGGATGGACATTAGGAAAAGGTTCTTCCCCCACAGGGTGTTGGAGCACTGGAACAGCTCCCAGGGAAGCAGTCACATCCTGACAATATTTCAGAAGCCTTTGGTCAACACCCTCAACCCCACAGTGTGAATGTTGGGGTTGTCCTGTGCAGGGACAGGAGTTGGACTCGATGGTCCTTGTGGGTCCCTTCCAGCTCAGGACAGTCTATGATTCTATTCCAGTATTCATGTGCCATAACTGCTAATTTTTTTAATAATCTTCCTATGTTTGTCTAAGACTTGTCACAAAGTCACAGAGGATAAGCAAATATTTGATGTGTGTCCTCTGAGCTAGGAGTAACTTCCAGGCACAATCCTTACCTTCTGCTTCAGGTTGAACGGTTTTCCACCCGTGTTCTCACTGGTGTGGTTCGAGTGAGTGCTTTGTCAGTAACAGTGTTTGCTGTGCTGCTCATCAGAAGGAAAAGCCTGAAAAGGCACCAAGAAATTCTGCCTTTAATGGAGTATTCCTGGGAAGAATTTGGGAGCTGTTGCTGGGAAGTGTGTAAGTGCACACAGAAACCCTTTGGACAACTTGGAAGTCTGTGCTCCTGTGAAATTATTTTCTTGTGAAGCAAAGAGTAAGGGCCATTTGAAGGTGTCAGAATTGTGCTTGAATGGAGCAGAAGGCACAGACTGAAAGGATCCCTGGGTGGATTTACACATTTGATAAAGGATATCATAGAATCATAGAATGGTTTGGCCAGTTCCACCCCCCTGCCATGGGCAGGGACACCTCTCACTGGATCGGGGGGCTCAAAGCCCCATCCAGCCTGGTCCTAATATCTAATCTCAATCTCCCCTCTTTCAATTTAAATGTGGGAGAAGACTATGATGATTCCATCTGCCACAAATTGCTGTGCTTTGCAAGCCAGGGCTTCTTGGTAAGTGATCTCCACCCTTATATTCAGTGGGTTGCCTTTCTGCTGTTTCATCTGCAAATGCTGAAGCAAAAGGATCCTATCCCACAAAATGTTGTTATGTGAGTAGAAGATGAGGGTGGGAGACACGAGAGTAAAAAGGAAACCATGCTCCTCAAAATGGGAGCTGTAGGAGGGTGAGAAGTGCTTTTTAAAGTATTCATTGGGAGCTCCAAGTGGGAATTCAGCAGCCAGAAAGAAAAAAGGTGCTTCCTTGGGAATACGATACTGAGGGATAAAGACTTTTGTGGTGGGCCAGCTATGGAGAAGCCATGGAATATCATTCTTATTAATGATAGTATGTCACGAAGGACCTTGAAGCCAAAGTCAAGTGGCTTATGCTTGCTGTTAAAGAGGAGGTGTCAGAAGAGGGATGTGACAGGAGTAGCCTTTGTCCAAATGCCGGTGACTAACTCTGCGGCAGAGCATTGGAATGCTGTGAGTAAAGCAAGGGTGAAACTGGCCTTCTAATCAAGGTGTCAGATGGTGAGAGTTCAAGGGAGGGGATCACTGGAAAAGGCTGTCATTTCTCAGGAAACTGTGCAGTCAAACTTCAAGAGAATTAAGCCTCATTTGAAGGAGAGGATTCATAACCTGGGCATTAGGAGAGAGACTGGAAAACCATGCTGGGCTGTGGCATGACTGACACACCTGGGGTTGTTTGGAGGGAAGAAGGTGGCTGAGGAAAGAGAATCATAGAATGATAGAACATCCTGAGCTGGAAGGGACCCACAGGGATCACTGAGTCCAGCTCCTGTCCCTGCACAGGACAACCCCAACATTCACACAGTGGGGCTGAGGGCATTGGCCAAAGGCTTCTGGAATATTGTCAGGCTGTGAGTGCTTCCCTGGGGAGCTGTTCCAGTGCTCCAATACCCTGTGGGGGAAGAACCTTGTCCTGATGTCCAACCCAACCCTCCCCTGGCACAGCTTCCTGCCAGAAGTTGCATCAGCCAGAGCTGCAGTTATCCTTCTTCAGATTCAGCTGTATCTTACAGCTGCATCATTGGGAAGGTGACGTTAGGGAGAGGTGGAGAGAATGAATTTGCTGCTGCATTAATAGCTTCAGGGACAAAAAAAAGTGAAATGAAGTCAGTAGGGCAGACGGAGGGAAGGCAGTGCAGACTGGGCTGGAATGAGGCTTGAAAGCAAATGAGCAATTTTCAAATTGAGAAAAGGACAGGGAAGAGAGGTCTACGAACTGACAGGGAAAGAAAACCCAGTTTGCATTATCTGGAAGAGCAGTGACCAAAATGGGAATTTGCGCCATGGAGAGTTGAGGAAGAGCAGTGCCAGGTGAAAAAACCTATCAGAGGATATGGGGATGCCAATGTGAGAAACTGGTTTGGTTGTCACATCAGAACCTGACACCACCAAGAATGGATGTGGGAACCTGGGAAAAGGATAAAGGGCTTTGGAACAAGGATGGAGTCAGGAGTATGGGGAGAGGCTGGGCAAGAGAAAAAGCTTGGAAGCAGCAGGAACAGGAGGGACCCCCAAACACATGCACCATGTCTGCTCCTGATCCAGTCAGCTCAGAGAAAGAAAGGTGCCTGGAAGAGAGCACAGGTGGAGGAGCTGTGGGTGCCTGGGATGAGCGTGCAGAGCTCAGAAACAGCCAGAAGGGGAAAGAAATGCACTGAAAAGCAGATGGAGATGAGGGGCCGTTGTAGCCGGGTGGAGAGGGTGCTATGGCAGGAGGACAGGGACTCGATGCAGATGTCAAAGGAAGGGGTGAGGAGCATGGTGGGAAGAGGATAGGCTTGGCATGGAAAATGGGTGGGCATAAGGAAGATAACGGGGCCAGATGCTGCTCTGAACAAAGGGTGAGGTCAGTGGAGTGGTTGGGTGGCAGACGGACGCGTGTTCAAAAACAGAAAACAAGAGGCTGCTCCCGCCTGTGGTTCCTAGGGACGGCGTTTGGCCGCCTGCAATCAAAAGTGATTGATTAGAGAATTAGGCTGGTGCTATTTTGGCTGAGTGACTTCAGATGCCGTAATCTGAGCCCACTGTGTGCTTATCCCTGCAGCGAGGATAACTCTGTAGGCACAGGGATGATTTTGGGGAGACACGTGTCAGAAAGCTCTTCCCCAAACGGCGTTTGTAACCCTGCCACTCCTCTCATCCATCATCCAGCTCATATAAAACTGGCAGCGTGCTTCCTGTTGGAGTGTTGTGGAGTTTCAAAGGCAAAGTGCACTATTGTTTAATAGCCAATTATTCACTGGCATTGATAAACAAGCTGTGCTCGCGATTACCGCAGCAATTACTCACTCTCCTAATTTAGACATGGGGGAAAATTAATTCAAGCTTCCAGTTGATCATTTATATCTTTTGGCTTTGGTGATACACATCGCAGCACGCTGAAAACAACCCCACCATAAAGGAAACTGACCTGTCCGAATTGATAACGTGTTTTACTCTTGTTCTGTCACTGACCGAGTCCAAGCTGAAGGTGGTTTTTCGCATTTTGGGGACATAAAAATATGAATATAATTGTGTTAAGCTGTAAATTAAAAACAGAGGGGAGGGCTGTTACTGTGGTCTGAAGGGAACTTCATGTGCAGCTAAACAAGCAAATAAAATAGTAGGATTTTTAAGCAGTTTGACCTCGCCATACCCCCAGGCCACCCTTCAAGTGCTGATGTGCTGGTGTCCAACCAGGAGACATCCAAGATGTTCAGGGAAGGCCTGCAGGGAGAAATGAAAGGATGCTGGCTGATTCAGAAGGAAGATGTGGCAGGAGGACATCAAACTGTTAACAGGTTTCCCACCAACTGCAAAAATCACAAGAATTTTTATTGTGACTGGAAGATCCGGTCCTCGATACCTGAGCAAAAGCACCTTCTCCCGGTTTCCTCTCCCCTCAGCGGTGGTTTCACTTTCCATGGCTGTCTCGGTGTTCCGCGCTGGCAGCCGTTCAGCTGGGCTTGGAGAAGAGCAGGAAGAGCCATTCCTCCCCAAAGGCTGCTGCGAGCCTGAGAGCACATTCCTTGGAAGCACAGATTGCATGGGAGGTGGAACCTCTGCTGTGCCTGGTGAGGAACGTGCACGGGCAGGTGAGGCCTCATGCTCTGTATCACAGAACCGCTTGGTTGGAGAAGACCCCAGAGATCATCGAGTCCAACCGAACCTGTCCACTGCTCAACCAGATCCCTACGTGCTTCATCTGCCCATCTTTTAAACACCTCCAGGGGTGGAGACTCCACCGCCTCCCTGGGCAGCCTCATGGTGCCTCCCACCCCCGGGGAAAGAGAAATGAGAGGAAAAGACTTGCAGGTTGGAAACTAAAACTCAAGTAGCTTTAATGAAAATAATAATAATAATAATAATAATAATAATAATAATAATAATAAAGAAAATACTATTAATAAGAAAATAATGTCTATACAAACACAAGCAATTGCTTCCCCGCCCCTCCATGACTCCATCACCGCTGGTGCTACAGAGCAGGCACAGGGAAGGCTCTGGGCTAGGAGAGAGCTGGGCTCGGGAGCTGGATTCAGGAACTCAGATCCAGGCAGGCAGACAGATGAGGACCTCACTGGATGTTGGCCGTGAAGAAGAGAGCAATATCCTTGTGATCCCTCAGTTTTATCCTGAGTGTAATGTACATGGGATGGAATCTTCTGTCAGTCAGTTTGGGGTCACCTCTCCCGTCTGCCCCTCCCTACGGGTGCCACCCTTTCCCTCCCCTTTCCCTTACGGCTCCACCAGCTCAAGGATGGTCTTGGTTTCTAAAGGAATAAGTGTAAGCACTGGCCTTTCTGCACCCCAGTGCCCTGTGAGATCATAGAATCATAGAATCTTCTGGTTGGAAAAGACCCTGAAGATCATCAAGTCCAACTGCACCCATCTTCTGCTAAACCATGTCCTTCAAAAACTCATCTCCCCGTTTTTTAAACACCTTCAGCAATGGTGACTCAACCACCTCCCTGGGCAACTGTGCCAGTGCCTGAGAACCCTTTTGGTAAAGAAATTCTTCCTAATATCCAGACTGAACCTCCCCTGGCACAACTTATGGCCTTTTCCTCTTGTCCCTTCACCTGTCACTTGAGAGAAGAGACCAACATCCACCTCATCACAGCCTCCTTTCAGGCAGTTGTAGACAGTGATGAGGTCTCCCCTTGGCCTCTTCTTCTCCAGGCTAAACAACACCAGGTCCCTCAGCCGTTCCTCGTAGGACTTGTTCTCCAAACCCTTCCCCAGCCTCCTTGCCCTTCTCTGGATACACTCCAACACCTCAACGTCCTTCTTATACTGAGGGGCCCAGAACTGACCCCAGTACTCGAGGTGTGGCCTCCCCAGTGCCCAAGGCAGGGACACAATCCCTGCCCTGCTCCTGCTGCCCACGCTGTTTGTGACACAGGCCAAGATGCCATTGGCCCTCTTGGCCCCCTGGGCCACTGCTGGCTCATGTTCAGCTGCTGTCAATCAACACCCCCAGGTCCTTCTCCTCCAGGGAGCTCTCCAGCCACTCTTCCCCAAGCCTGTAATGCTGCCTGGGGTTGTTGTGCCCCAAGTGCAGGACTCGGCATTTGGTCTCGTTGAACCTCTTCCCGTTGGTCTCAGCCCATGGATCCAGCCTGTCCAGATCCCTCTGCAGAGCCTCCCTTCCTTCAGCTGCCAGAGAGAAACCCCACCTGAAACACAGGCAGTGAACTTCCAGAACATGAAGTTACTCAGATGAGACTGAGCTAAAGTTAGAAACTGGTTCTACTGTAGCTTAACCCAGAACTCGGCAACACCTGTGGTCCCTGGCCCTGGTGGTCGCCCCAGCCCTGGAGCCATCACAAAGCCGTGGCTGTTACGTTATAACTGGGCTGCTCGGAGGAAAGAAAAGAAAACTGTCATTTGGAGTTCGTCTTATCTGAGCCCATCGTGCACTCTCAGGAACTGTGTAATTCAGTTGCCCTCCTTAGCCAAAAGCTAAAGAGTTTCTAAAGTTTATTTCCTGCCTTTATAGCAACTGTCTGTCCCTTTATTTATTTTCACTGAAAGCAACTGGGGTGCTAAAAATAATTTTGGGAGTAATTCTCGTGGCAGATTATGTAACAATCGTGGTCTGATGTCGGAGTGGTTGGGAAGTGAAGGATCCCTCCTCGGCCAATCTGTTCTGATGAACTCCCATCATTTTTATTTGTTGTTTTGTGCTAAAGCATTTTCTGCTCCTCGCACTCAAGAAGAGCTGACGGCTCACATTGTTGTTACCTTGAAAAGGGCAGTTATCACGGCTAATCCACCCTCCAAGGTTTTTCCTCAGGATAATTATTGTTGCGGTGATTCATCTTGCAGACCCTGCCCTTCCTTATTCACACAAAATATCCTGCTCCTGGCAATATTTCTGGGTCAGGCTCGTGCCACACATGTGATTTCCTCTCGGGCACGCAGACAAGAGAAGATGGATTTAGGGGTCAGACACCACCGAGCCGGCCACACTCGGAGCTGGACAGGCGGCTTCAGAGAGTCATGGAATTGTTTGGTTGGAAAAGACATTTGAGATCATCGAGTCCAACTGTACCTGTCCACTGCTAAAGCACATCCCTGAGCACCTCATTGGCCCGTCTTTTAAACCCCTCCAGGGGTGGAGACTCTAACCCTGCCCTGGGCAGCCTCTGCCAGGGCTTCACCGCTCTGGCAGTAAAAGAATTTTTCTTAATACCCAAACCTCCCTGGTACAATTTCAGGCCATTTCCTCTCATTCTATCACTCTTTCCTTGGGAGCAGAGCCCAGCATCCCCCTCACCACAACCTCCTCTCCAGAAGCTGCAGAGGGTGATGAGGTCTCCCCTCAGCCTCCTCTTCTCCAGCCTGAACAGCCCCAGGGCCCTCAGCTGCTCCCAGAACCCCTCTTCTCCAGCCTCTTCCCCAGCTCTGTTCCCTTCTCTGGACGCGTTCCAGACCCTCAAGGTCCTTCTTGTAGCGAGGGGCCCAAAACTGACCCCAGGATTTGAGGTGCACGTTCACATGTCACTTCCAGGATGTTATCAGATGGGTAATACTGCCCCCAGTAACTTCCATGAGCCATCAGCAGCTTCTTATTTGCAAACTGGTTTTCCACTTATAAAACAGTCTGAGCATTGTTTTGCATTAAATAACGAGTCTACAAAATCAGTGCTTCTACCTGGGGTACAAAGTAACTGTAGGTTTGGGGAGAGTCAGACATGCAAATTATCCACACTGGAAAAGAAGCTCTGTTGGGCTGTTTTCCTTTGTGAAGTGGCTGTTAACACCCCCTTACCAGCACTAAAACAGAATTTATATAAAAGATGGTGACACAAAACCTTATCTCATTAGCATATATCATTAGGTCATTAGCATATCTCATTATCTCATTACCAGCAGGAGCAGGGCAGTGATTGTGCTCTGCACTTCGCATTGGTGAGGCCACACCGTGAGTCCCGTGTTCAGTTTTGAGCCCCTCACTCCAAGAAAGACACTGAGAGTCTGGAGCACGTCCAGAGAAGGGAACGGAGCTGGGGAAGGGTCTGGATCCCAGGGGTTCTGGGAGCAGCTGAGGGACCTGGGGCTGTTCAGTCTGGAGGAGGCTGAGGGGAGACCTCATCGCTTTCTGCAGCTCCTGGAAAGGAGGTTGTGGTAAGGAGGGGTGCTGGGCTTTTCTCCCAAGGAACACGAGATGGGATGAGTGGAAATGGACTCAAGTTGCACCAGGGGAGGTTTGGATTGGATATTGGGAAAGATTTCTTCATGGAAAGGGTTTTCAAGTACTGGAAGGGTCTGCCCAGGACAGTGGTGGAGTCCCCATCCCTGGAGGGACTTAAAAGATGTGGAGATTTTTAAGCTGGGGATGCTGAGGCCTTGGCACAGGTTGCCCAGAGGGGTGGTAGATGCTCCATCCCTGGAAACATTCAAGGTCAGGTTGGATTGGACTCTGAGCAACCTGATCCGGTTGAAGATGTCCCTGCTCACTGCAGGGGGGTTGCACTACAGGACCTTCGTGGTCCCTTCCAACCCAGACCATTCTATGGTTCTATGAGATGTGGCTCTCCAGGACATGATTTAGCGGTGGCCTTGGCATTCTGAGGTTTACAGCTGAACTCAGTGATCTCAAAGCTCTTTTCCAACCTAACCTAAACGATTCTGTGAGGCTGGGTGAAGGTTTGCAGGGCTGTGTGGAGCAGGGGGGTGAGGTGGAGCTCACTCGCGCTGCACGGGGCGGGGGAACGGTGCCTCTGTTGTTATGCTGGAAAATTTCACTGCTCCTCTCTTTGGTGGAAAACATTATCACCAGCACATCCTGGCATGTAATTTTTGCCTCATTTATTATTGTCTAGCTCTGCCTTTCATGCTTATGGTGCATTTCTAAGGTATTTAAAGAGTTGTTGTGGTTTTTCAGGGAAACATAACTCATGGGGGACAGGGGAGGGAGAATTCTGAAAGGTTTTGGCACAAATTGAGTCAAATGTTACTCAACAGGAAAAACTGAACCTGTGCAGGCTTTGACATGAATTCTGTGTGGCCTGGAGGCAGCGGAGAAGGGAATGTGCCCAACAGGCAGGATTACCACTCAGGAGACCTGGGCTCTACTTTCCCTGCCAGCCTGCTTGGCAGGTGTTCTTCACACATCCTGTGCTGCCCAGTTTGGGTGAAACCCACCACATTTTGTGGCAGGCAGATGTTACCCAACACTTGTAGTTGTCTTGTCAGGATACAGAATCATCTGGTTGGAAAAGACCTGAGATCACCCAGTCCAACTGTACCTGTCCCCATACTAAACCCTGTCCCTAAGAAACTCATCAACCCACCCTTAAAAAACCTCCAGGGATGGCGACTCAGACCCCTCCCTGGGCAGCTGTGCCAGTGCCTGAGAACCCTTTCAGGGAAGAAGTCTTTTCCTGATGTCCAGTCTGAACCTCCCCTGGCACAACTTGAGGCCATTTCCTCTTCTCCTGTCACCAGCACCCACCTCGCCACAGCCTCCTTTCAGGCAGTTGTAGACAGGAAAGAAGTTGGATGAAACCCAGTGACGTCCTCACAAAGACAGGTCGGAGAAGCTTGGTTTCCCCCAACCCGCCCTTTACTGTGGCCTTTGACCTGGAGCACGGGCTCACAGCTCCTCAGGTTGCTCGGTGACCCTTTCTGTCCATGTGCTGCAGCAGAAGGTGGGGACCACTGGCAAAGGGAGCAAGCAAAACCTCTACCAGGTGGTTCCACCATGCAGGGCGAGGGCCACTGCCTGCCCTTTCTGCTGAGCTAGGAAGCACCGAACATGAAATTCTTGATGATGAGGGTGGGGAAGTCCTGGCCAGGTTGCCCAGAAAAGTGGTGGCTTCATCCCTGGAGGTGTTCAAGGCCAGGTTGGATGGGGCTGTGAGCCCCCTGATTCAGTGGGAGGTGTCCCTGCCCATGGCAGGGGGGTGGGACTGGGTGGGCTTTGAGGTCCCTTCCATCCCAGACCATGCCATGGTTCTGTGCCGTTGAAACACACTGCCAATTCACCAGTGAATTTTGTAAAATACCGTTTGTTTCACTGGACAACCTGGGCCAAGGCCTTCTCATTGTGAAGAATTTCTTCCTAATATCTAATCTAAATCCTCCCCCTTCCATTTTAAAGCAATTCCCTCTCGTCCTGTCATTCCAAGCCCTTGAAAAAGCCCCTCCGCAGCTTTCCTGGAGCCCCTTTCAGTACTGGGAGGCTGCTTTAAGCTCTCCCCACAGTCTTCTCTTCTCCAGGATGAACAACCCCAACTCTCTCAGCCTGTCCTCCTACAGGAGGTGCCCCAGCCCTTGGATCATCTCTGTGTCCTCCTCTGGATGCGCTCCAACAGCTCCAGGTCCTTCCTGTGCTGAGGACTCCAGAACTGGACACAGGGCTCCAGGTGGGGTCTCCCCAGAGCAGAGCAGAGGGGCAGAATCCCCTCCCTCCCCTCTGCTCCCTCTGCTATGGATGCAGCCCAGGAGCTTTTCCACATCCAGCAGCAGTGCTCACTGCTGGCTCACCTGTACTTGCCATGGTTACTACACTTAACTTCAAACAGGACCAGGTAAGCTGAACAACCAAGGGAAAGGTGTTTGGTGCTCTCTGTGCGTGGGGTTCCACAGCTGGGTGGCACCGGACTCCTCGCAGCGCAGACGGCAGTCGGGGCAGCCTGCGCCACCTGATGAGGGAGCAATCAGGTGTTTCATCAGCCTCTAAAAACAGCTCCAGTTCTACTGTTTCGTACAGTTAAGGACTGAGGAAAGTCTTTGACTCTGCTCATTTCGGCACAACTGGTGCCAACTTCAGTTTTTATGCACCAGCTCCTAACAGCCACGGCTTAACTGAACAGCAGCTCCTGACATTGCACAAATCTCTCTTTGGGGCACCTGGGAAGCTCAGATGACACTTCTTGTTCTTCCTTATCTCTCCTCATTTTAGGGAGCTACTTCCACACTACAGATTACAGATGTGAATTGGGTTTCACATGTGACAGCATTTTGGGATACTGGGAATGATTTAATACTCCTTACTGCTGCACCTAGCACTTTATGAGCAGGTGTTAGGAGTACCTGAGCACAGGTATATCCAAAGGTACTGTGTAAGGGGGAGAGAATACATGAGGTGATGTCTAAAGGGAGCATTACACACCCTCGCAGAGCCAGGACTGGTAATTGCACAATTCAATGCTTCTTGCTGTATTTTTTTGCTGTGCTGGGCTTAACTAATCAGCTCAACATCACTGATACAGGAGAGGTTTAATGTCAAAGGAAGTATTTTTTCCATTAACATTCTCCTATTTCAGAAAGGACCTTTTCAGGCACCGAAAATACAGTCCTTAGTAGCATTAGATGACTTGTAATAGCTTGATTTTGAACATTGCTTTAATACAACAGGCAGAAATAGAACCATGTCTTATTTCCCAATGCATAAAAGCCCTCTTCACTACAGTGGTTTTATGTGTCTGAAACCAACTTGTATGGAAATATAATCCCGGTAAGACCATATATGCAATAAGAACAAATCTGATTTCTTGTGTTGCACCAAAATATATGCTGACATCTGACGCTTCCAGGAGCTCCTCTCATGACTCATCTTTACAGAACTACGGCATTAAATACACAACTAAACTGGTCAGGTGACACCTGCCTTCTTGACTAAATCCAACCCTACCTCATCTGCTGGGCTCCTTAAAGCTTAGCAGAGGTCAGACAGCCTCTTGAGCTGAGGGACTTCAACTGTCTTTTGTGAGTCTCAGCTGAAACCACAAACACTCAGCTGACCTTGGCACACTTGGCTGTTTAGACCACTGCATCCAAGACTTTCCTTCCTCTCCCTTTTCTTTTCATCTTCCTTTTTTTTCCCTTCCATGTAACAAATAGGTTTGCTTAGTAAATCTAAAAGAAGATGAACCACCTGTGTTGCCCCTATTACTCCATCCACTCTGCTGGTTACCTAGAGAGAGCAGGGAGAGCTTGCAGAGGTACCCGGTATAAGGATGCCATGGCATTTCCAATGGCCACAGCAAGGGATCTGGCAATCAAGGGATCACAGAATCACAGGATGGTCTGGGCTGGAAGGGACCTCAAAGCCCATCCAGTTCCAACCCCCTGCCATGGGCAGGGACACCTTTCACTGGATCAGGGGGCTCAAAACCCCATCCAATCTGGCCTTGAATGCCTCCAGGGATGGGGCAGCCACCACTTCCCTGGGCAACCTGAGCCAGGGCCTCCCCACCTTCACAGGGGAAAAAAAGAACCCAAATCTAACAAACATGAAAATTCTAGGTGTGTGTTGCTAACACCTCTCTGTTTGTCTGATGGCTGAGCGTTAATTGCCTTGCATCTGTTCCCAGAGCCTGGGAGGAGGCTGGATACAGAAGTACAAATAAAAGCTCGTGGTTAAGAATGCAAATTCCCTTCCCAACCTGGGAACCCCCACTAAGAGAATCCTTTTGAGGTAGGGTTCAACTCTTCTGTTTGTACCTCTGGTGGTGGCTGCTCTCTAGAAGCTCGATTATCTTCTGCTCAGCACAAACCACATGAACCAGCAGCAGTTCTTGTCTGCAGCCCAAGCTCCCAACACAAGGCAGCACGGGGGGGGGGCAGAATTTTTAATGCAGGAAGTTCCTATGCTGGGAACACAGCACAAGTGCCCCAAGTCCCCTTTGGAAGCAGGAGAAAGTCTATCAGCAGCGTTTTGTCTTATGGAAATAGCTCAACAGGTCTCAGGTTTCACACTCCCAGGGAGATCTCAGAGCACACCTTCCTGCATGGAAGGGCACAGAAGAGAAACAATTCTGTCGAGATGTGGATCTGCACTGAAGCTCTACTCAGGTTTTGGAGCTCTACTGGAATGTTTCCAAGACCACCACGCCACAACTGCTTCAGTATGGGTGGTAAACGTGTCTCTACTGTTACTGCAAACTTCTCTGCTCTGTTTGCTGTGCATTCTTTAACCACCGCTGCTTTATTGCCATGTTGTCACCTCATCCCTGGACCCCTCTCTGAATACACACACAGAAAAATGCAAACAAACCCTGTGCTTCGCTGGACAGATACCATTTAGAGGTGGAGCCCACAGATATATCAAGGTATGAAACAATCTGTTGAGACGAGACTGCTAAACCACAGCCTAAAACCTTTCTAGGCTGAGCCTTATCGCTTAATCGAGCTGCTTCCAATTACAAGGAAATAAGAGCCCGTGCCTCTTGCAGGTAAGACAGAATCAGCAGTGGAATGATGGGGGTCAAGCATTCACATCCTTACAAAAGAAGAACTAAATAACCATTTAAAAATATTAACTAAAAATATTCTTCTACGAAGACATTGGATGGGGCTCTGAGCAACCTGATCGTGTCAGATGTCCCCGCTCCTGCAGGGGGTGGACTGGATGCCCTGTAAAGGTCCCTCCCAACCCAAAGCATTCTGTGACTCTATGATCAAGGCTGCTCATGGTAATGCACGAGAGGGGCTGGATTTGATGTGGCAGAACCAATACTGCAGGAGCTCTGCAGCAGCTGTTCCTCACATTACACTGAAAGCACACAGATGTGAATCCCCAAATCCAGGTACTTGTGCCACAGCAACATTTCGGATGCTGTGAAGAGGAGTCCTGGTTTTAACACTTTCAAAAAAATTCTGGTTCCGATAATAATGTTGAGATATAAATAACTTCAGTCAGAAACCAAGAAATGAAAAGCTTCCTCTGCTTCTTGTTTTCTTAAGTCTGTTAAAGAAGCCCAGCAGAACTGAGAGCCAGTATCAAGCCTTAGAGAAACAGAAAGGCACAAACAGGCACTCCAAGACCCAAACTTGCATATTACTCCAACTTTAACACAAAACAGCTACTCACTTCTCATCTAGGACCCAAGTTCTATTTATTTCTCTCAGAAAAGAGGGTTTACAGACATGTCAGTTACAAGGGCAGCATCACAGCAGGAGTGGCTAGCACACCTGACTGATCTTCCACAAGCATATTCTATGATTCCTTACAAAATTTAAAGTATATTAAATTTTTTAAGGTTTTTTAAACTGCTGAAATCAAAGTTATTAGTATCTGTTTCTCTGCCTGAATCATATCTGTTGATACTTTACCAGCTGCATTTATGCAAAACCCAATGTGCAGTTAAGAGAAGGTAAAGCCCACCCCTTTACAATCCAGACTTACACGTAGCAATTTAAACTATGCTCAGAAACCAACCCTGCAGTAAGCAGAGCTGTAAATAAGCAACGCTGTAAATAAGGATTTCACCCCCTCCAGTGAAGCCTTGTACCCAAGCTCTTTAAAAAAAGTCATAGTTAAAGCCAGAATAATTTTTACTTAACACCAGAATAACTGGTTAACACTAGTTCTAGTTAACACTATTATTTTTGTAATGCAGTCTGCCTTTGTTTCAATAATGTGGGATCTGTTTTCCTGCAAAATTCACTTCCTTATTTTGGAGAAAGTAAAGACCATTCACCTTAAGAGTTGCACAAAATGTTGTATTTTATTAACTAAATCAAGTGTGTACAATTACATTCATACAGGATGCTCAATATAAGCATATTTAACATGTTCATAATATCTACAATTCTGCCTTACTGTCAAAAGTTTAAATAATGGCTGTGTAGGGCATCACGTAACAGGTAATGCTAGAGGATGCTCAGCAGTTCAATTAAAGCCTCTGTATGCTCTGCCATAGCACAGGGTGTCCCACTGGAGCCCTACCAGAACTGTTGCTGTAGAGCAGTGTAATTACACAAAAAATGACTTTTTAGCATGCCAATTCACAACAGATAAACCGTGCAATCATTCACTTTAACTGACTGAAAACTTCCCTCCTGCAAGAATGCAAATAATCCTCGATTAGAAGCCTCTTTTTCTAGGTGTCTCTATACCAGTAGAGAAAACAGCAGCTCCCACGCGAGCTGCAGCCTCATCCTTCCGGGGATGGAAAACTGTAGCTGTTTTCCTTGCAATGCACAAAGCCAAAGAAGAAGTACTACAGCTCCCTGCTGAAGGACACAGCATTAGCAGTTAAGAGGTGTGCACCACCTCCATCCTCATGGCAGGAACTCCATCGTACTCTTGAGGGAGTTGCGCTCCAAAGAGAGCCCGGTACCCGCAGGCCCCCACGGGCACCCTCTAACGCAGCGCTCACCGTGAGGAGTTCCAGCCCACAGCACCACACCTGAGCCTGGAACCAAGCCTGCTGATACACAGGCTGCATCAAGACTTGGAAACACCTTGTCATTTCTCTTCACTGTGGAGGCCAGGATGGAGCCCAAACAGTCCTGGTGTTACAGTAAAGCCCTAAGAAAGGCAGCAGGTTGTATAGTTATCTCCTTGTGAGCAAAATCCCTGCCCTAAAACTATGCAACCTACTACCTCTTCCTAGGAGCCCAACGCTTCCTTTCGCAGCTCTTCTGACTCAGCAGCTGCTCTGGACAGGCAGTTTAGCAAAGGAGCAGCTTCTGTTCTTCTGCCTTTTAGGCCTGGGCACGTGCTGCAAGTGAATGCCGTTATCACTGCGTGCTCGGTGGGCCACCAGCTCTAGCACACCGGGCTCAAATACTCACGAACAGCTCTGTTTTCACTCTGACATGCTATGCTAAAAACCTTCAGCCCCAAAAAGCACATTTGTGCTTTTCTTTCTGACTACAGCAAGATGCTGGTCAGGCTTGTGCGGAAGCAGTTGGCCTGGGAACACCTAGGACGTCAGGAGGAAAAAGAACATCACAAGCTTAAAATGTCTTTTTCTAAGAACAGTAAGAACCACCTCAGAGAGACATCACAATTGTGGAGCTTGGATGCTCAGATTTCATAGCTTTACACTCCCCCAAAACAGGTGAGAGGTCAGTTCTGGCCATTCAACGCTTTGATTTTATATTACATTGTTTAAATTTCACTTTCTAGAGGAGTTGGAGAAAAATAAACAGGTTTATTAGTATAGTTTTAAGTTTTTCCTCCAACATTTACTAAGCAGCCAGAGTTATGGAATATTAACACATTCTGGAAAGCTGGGTCTCAAACCAGTTTAGGTCACAATGTATAAGTCTGAGCTACCTGTATTTTTACATTCAAACCCAAATTATTGGTTTAGAATAAGTCCTGCTCTAGGAGGCATTCCACTCTGGAGCTAGGAATGCATTTGTGATATCCAGTCAGCACTGGGCTGCTCACCTTGAAAGAAAAGCCATGTTAGTCAAACACATGCTTTGGGAGCTGCGCCACAAATCCTGTGGCTAATTTGATACTTCACAACCCTAAATTTCTCAGAGATCTATTTTCGCATAACGAGGCCACGACTGACTGCACAGGACCGCAGTTTGGTTTACTCCGCAGGGAAGGCAATAGATTGTATAGTTATCTCCTGAACAGGGTAAAATAACTACCCTACAACTATACAATCTACTACCTCACTCTGACAGAGAAGCACACACTCCAGCAAAGAGCACAGGCAGCCACCCACACGTTTCATTCTGAAGGATATTTGATACTTCAGTTAACAATGTTGAACCCCACAACAACTGGATCATTAATTTGGATTTGATTCCCCACCATATACGCACGAGAATCGGTCTATTCTTAATTTGCACTCATTGAGGAGAAACATTTACATAGACTGATAATCTAGCTTTGCCAAGAATCAGAAAGATCTAAACACAATGACTCAGAGGTGTAACAGAAACATTTTCTCCTATTACAAGTACAGAAGCTCAGCAGAATCTGCATTGCCTTTAAAACAGAGAAGTGTCCATTGTTGCTTTTCTGCTGCTTTAGGAAAGACAGTAGATTGTATAGTTATCTCCCAGTTGTGGGTATGACCCTAAAACTATACAACCTACTACCTCATCCCACAGCACAGTCATCTTCAGAGCTGATGGAGAGTGTTGCTTGACTAAAGACAAGTGAAGGGCAGAGAACATTTACAGCATAAAACACCCAGCATAGAAAAAAACATTCCCCTGGCTCCCCCAGTGATGCAAGAATTATTTTAAATATAACATTCTTTAATTTCGAAGTTTTACCAATTCCTTGGGTCTCAATACATTTACTCTTCAGTGAGTCAGCAAGCTTCAGCAGGTCAGAGCAACCAGTCATAGAACTTCCCTGTTAAAGTCCTGTTCGTGTTCCACAGATGTCACCTCTCCTCTGAAATTAGAAGAAAATTCTATCAGAAACATCGTATGCAGACCTAAACTTCTTGTTCCTTAGAACTTAAAAATAATAAAATCTAGGACCATAGCTCTGCAGCCAATTTACACAGCTCAGTATGAGGCCCTGATATTCATAATTGATTAAATATTATTTATATTACATATAGTAACTTTTTTCCAGCTATCGTAGCAGTCATAGCGCAAAGAAAACCACATACGATCAAAAGCAGCATTTTGTGCTTCTGTTAGTCCTAAATTACATCCAAGTCCCTGCACACATTCTTTTATTCATTAAGATTACGGTCTATATCCTGACATTTAATTGTTAAATTGCCTTACCAAAAGGCCGCTTAAAATACACAAGATCAGACACAATGCGTGATCCACTGCATTCATACAGAAAGGGATGACGTTATTCCTTGAACAGAGCAAAAATATAAAAGTGCTTTCCAACCCCCTCAGCACTTCACTCCATCTGAACAAAGACTAAGGCCAAATTTTGGTGAACCACTCAAAACTGTAATTGCTTGTAACTGGTGTAAATCTCATGGTTTGCCTTTTCTGCCTCACACCCCACCAGACCGGGTACTTCAGCAGGCACAGGCGGACACACACGGTTGTCCTCATGCCCAAACCAGAAACAGATCACAACAGGAGCACTGGGACAAAGTCAACTGGTTACGAAGCGCTGGCACACGACACCCTTCTGGATCAGGTGGGGGTCCTGCTGCCCAGCAGATACTCAGCAGGGAAGCTGCCAGCGCCCCAGCAGCAGAGCAGAACTGGGCTGAAGGCCCCACTTCTCGACACGAGGCAGCCTGGCCCAAGCTCAGCCGCCAGCTCGCCATCGCCACTGTGTCCACCTGTGATTCCATGCAGTGACAAAGACTCGAACGTTTTTAGTTCCAGAAAGGACTTGAAGATGAAGCCGATGATTCTCTGATGTTCTGAAAACGTTTTAAGCACTTTGAAGAACTGGTGTTCCCACACAGAAACGTTCTGTCAAATGTATAAAATATAACACTCCCAAGTGCTTTTAAACCAAAGCCTGAAGGATACAAAGGTTGGAATAACCTTAGGAACCCCTATGTTTCACCACCTTCAGGCAGAAGTTAGTTACAAACCTAACCAACCTGAGAAGACATTCCAAGCACATTTTATTTCACTTCCACTGCAGGAGGACCTCCCAATCAAGATCGGTTACCGGAAATTCTAAATCATCTGCTGCTGCCACCACCAGCTTTTCCTGTTAAGTACTTACAGCTCCTCAATCCTGAAGAATGTCTCCTTTCAGCTTCCTGAAACAAGAGTCCTTCACCTAATACAGATCTGGATGGGCTGTTATTTAAGGTTAAAAAAAAAGTCCTTGAGAAACTCTTATTAATGACTTCCAGTTGCTCTCCTGTGTAGCACAGCAGTCTGGCTTGGGGTCAGGCAGCACCCAGAGGATGTCAGGAAGACCCCAGAGAGTAATAATTACACCTTACGAAAAATCACCAGCTATCTCACCTTTTAAGTCTTGTAGAAAAGCAATTTTGTTGATGTTGCATCACATGGGTATCATTTTTTATTCTGTTTAATACTAGATGGGTATAGAAAGGAAAGCATCCAAATTCAAGTCACAATCTCCTTTTGGAAGAAGTGCAGATCACCTTTTAGTTTTGTTTTACTGGGCATTCACACAAAGCCCAGGGATTTAACCTTGTGCTTTACACTACTCCCACCACCTTGGGAGTTTCTAACTGGAGGGTTATTTCCAGTGGCTGCCAAGATCTCTGTCACCTGCCCTGAAGTGTCCTTGTACGGAATGAGATCCCTCAGGTCTCCCTGGCGGCCCGCTGCGTGCTGCCTCTCTGGTATCACACAGGGAGGTTTCCTGGCACACACAGAAGCAGAGAAGCTTGATGTACAGCACACCCGATGAATTATGCTGCTGGCACAGCCTCTACTGATCTCCTACGTTCACTTCTTCCAGGGAATCCGCTCTGGCTCACATCCCTGCTCCTGATGCCACCGTGCCGATGATATCATGGTCCTACCACACAAGTGTCAGAGCCATCCACCTGCAGCAATCAACACCTGGACTACGCCGAGACTTGAACCTGTTCCGAAATATGTGTTTAATTTGCATTCCTCACTGCCAGCAGGGTTTGAAAGTGCTATTTTCCCAGTCACCGTGGGTTTGCATTTCGGAATTCCCAAAGCAATGGAAGTGAAGGAAATGGCACTGTGACCGTGCAACCTCCCGGGCACTGGCAGATGCTGGCTGCAAACACCACTCGACCGCCGCTGCAGCAGCCTAGGGCTGAGGCTCAGCCTGCACGCAGCGCTCACCGCACGGTGGAGCTCCAGGGTTTAAAATACCAGCATGAACACCAACCCCGCATCCTATGATGTCAGCAGCACCCCCTGCATTGGAACCACAATTCCCAACCCCCACAGAGTCTTTCCGTGAGGGAATTCCTGCAGACAACTACACACAGACTACAAACTCGAGTCTGTTCGTTCTGTGCATTGTTTTGTTTCACTGGTGGGGACTGAAGAGAAGGGGAAGGGAGCAGTGTGATTAATGCAAACTCAATTATTTAGTGGGAATTAAAACTTCCTCTCCTGCATTCCAGCTTTGGATCAAGCCTTCCCTTCTATTAACAAAGGGCTTGTCTTGCTAGAGTCTCAAGTCCAAGAGTGAGAGCAGGCAACTCTAAGTGGCCTCCAGCGTGCTGCAGAGAGCTTTCTGACCTACCTGTAAGTTTGACACCTCTGAAATGGTTCTAAACTGTGTAGGAAAATAACCTCAGCCATCTCCACGCCCTTGTTTTGCAGCACATAGCACAGAGTAAGGACTCCTAAACTATCCTCCAACCTGAGAAAGATTAAAAACAGTCCAAATGATAGTTACAATTTCTAGTCATTTCTCTGCTAAAGGAATAAAAGTCACCTGTCATTCCAGGGTGATCGTATTACAGAATCATGGAATGGTTTGGGTTGGGACATTAAAGCCCATCCAGTTCAAATCCTCTGCCACTGGAAGGGACACCTCCCACCAGATCAGGGGGCTCAAAGCCCCATCCAACCTGGTCTTCAGAACCTCCAGGGATGGGGCAGCCACCACTGCTCTGGGCAACCTGGGCCAGGGCCTCCCCACCCTCACAGCAAAACATTTCTTCCCAAGATCTCATCTCAGTCTCCCCTCTTGCAGCTGAAAACCCTTCCCCCTCACCCTATCCCTGCACTCCCTGATCCAGAGCCCCTCCCCAGCTCTCCTGGAGCCCCTTTCAGTCCTGGGAGGCTGCTCTAAGGTCTCCCCACAGCCTTCTCTTCTCCAGGCTGAACAACCCCAACTCTCTCAGCCTGTCCTCATTCATATGGAAAGTGCTCCAGCCCTTGGATCACCTTCAAGGCCCTGCTTTCAGTGCGATCCTAACACTTTATTCCCCCAAGTTATTTTGCTGGTTTTGCAGCACAGAAGACACCACCTGAAGCTGAAGGTGAGTTTGTAGATGCAATAGCTCCTACAAACTGTGCTTTACTGACAGCTGCTATACACAGCATAGAGATTATAAATAGATTGATTTGAGATGTACAAGACTGCAGGGCATCCTTCTGTCAAAAGATCATTTAGCAACGTTAAATTCCTAAACAGTTCTTTATCTGGACACGCTGTTGTACTCCAGTGCTTAAACCCAGCTTCATAAATTCAGCAGATAAAAAATAAGTGTAACAGAAAGGTCAAAGCTGCAAATCCAAAACCTGTGTGCAGAGTAAGGCTGAACGGATTACAAGTTTGGGTTTTTTTTCCTGTGGGCCAAGCAAATTGACCTGCACTGAAAACAGGCACCAACCAACAAGAAGGTAAAAATTCTTTCCTGAGAACAAAGCCTGCCAACTGCAGTCCAGACACCTTTTTAAAATCCCTTGCTTATGCCCAAAGACTTGAAATTTACATCTCTGGAGATGCTGGTCCAAAACACTACAGGAAGGGCAAATCCAACCTGAACACTGGTTTGAACTGGCACATTCTACAAAGAGGAGAAAAGGAGCAAAGCAGTTTCAGCCACAACTCTGCACACGTTTGTAGCTGTGCCTCACCTCTAATGACAAGCAGCAACGAAGTCCAGGCACCCAGACTGGGATGTGTATCCACTACAGCACTGCTTGCAAATTTTAGAACCATAGAATGGTTTGGGTTGAAGGGACCTCAAAGCCCTTCAAAGCATGTGTGACAGCACTGGAAATGAGAGAACACTTTGTAGTGAGGATGACAACTGCACTAACACATTAGCAGGTTCTCCCAAATGCCTTTTGGATCCACGTCTCTCTGTGCACGGGCACAAGAAGTACATGTATGAGCACACCTTGGTTTGGCTACAGCGTCTGACGGTCCCCAGGCCCCAGCACCCTCGTCCAAGGAAACCACCAGCGCGGTTATTTGTTCCTGCTTCAAACAGGAGTGGGTACTTATAAATACACAAACTTGCATTTATTCACTAGATTGTGGCTCCCAGGGCATGGCACCAGCTCGGGGCTAACATCTTCTGCATACAGTTTGCACTTTAATACAATTAAACAAATTCAGTAAACAATGTCATTAGTTTTTGAGACTGCCCTGTTACTCCGTTGGTTGGCAACACAAAGAAACACCCACTGCCCTTTTTAAGTCCTGGGAGCTTCTCAACATTCAGCAAATGAACTGAAGGTATTTATCAAAAGGAAAGTGAAATAAGGATACGTCTCATTAGGACTAGGAGAAAAACAAAGCAAGCGATTCCATGTTTTTGTTAAGCTTCCTTTTGCCAAGTCTCCAAGTTGTCTTCTGCAAAATAACTTCCTGGCATGAGTTGTGTGAATAGAGGTTGCATTTAAGGCAGAGAGAGCATAACCTGGTAAAAAGCTGGGGGGAAACATTACCATCAGAGGCCTGGAACAGCTGCCCCGTGGAGACGCTGAAAGAGCTGGGCTTGTTCAGCCTGGAGAAGACTCCAAGTGACCTTATTGAGGCTTTTCAGTATTGAGAAGGACTTATAAGAATGATAGGGGAAAACTTTTTAGCAGGGCCTGTAGCAATAGGATGGTTTTTAGCTGAAAGAGGGGAGATCTAGATGAGATCTTAGGAAGAATTCTTATGCTGTGAGGGTGGGGAGGCCCTGGCCTGCGGTTGCCCAGAGAAGTGGTGGCTGCCCCATCGCTGGAGGTGTTCAAGACCAGGCTGGATGGGGCTCTGAACAACCTAATCTCATTGAGGATGTCCTTTCCCATTGCAGGGGGCTGGACTGGATGAGCTTCATAGTCCCTTCCAACTCAAACTCCTCTATGATTCTATGATTTGATGTAGTCACTAAGCTTCCTTTTGCCAAGCCTCCAGGTGCAAAATAACTTCCTGGCATGACCTGTGTGCCCTGAGGATACATTTGAGGTACAGAGAATGCAACTTGGTGAAAAGCTGGGGGAAAAATATTACCATTGAGAATTTTATATTAAAAATATCACCATGCAGCCATATAAGAAAGTCCTTCTGCACGAGGCAGCTCTTACAGGGCAAGAAAACCACTACAGAATCTGCTGTCGCGTGCTGGCTACACCAGAAAGGCTGCATGCAGCAGGTTTGTACAAGCACCATAACGAACTTAGTGGGGGACTCTGGCCTATGTGACACCAAAGTGATGCTGAGAACAGGACACAAACTAGACAGCACGAGCTGCACCAGGAAAATAACTGTGATGAGGAAGTCCCTGGCAACTGGGGATGCTCATCCACTTGAAGAACCAGGACAAGGATGTCCTGTTGCTTAAATAGTGTTTAATCAAATACACAGAATCATCGAATTGTTTGGTTAGAAAAGAGCTTTCAGATCGAGTCCAGCCGTACCTGTCCTATAACATTATTTAACACTGATTAAGATAAAGAAGGGTTATTGTTTTAGAAAGGACAAACTGATTCCCACAAAACCTCTGTCATGGATGACATCCGACCCGCTGTTAGGAATGAGAATTGTTCCAAACGGTTTCAATTTGTGTTTTTAAGGGAAGGAATTTTTCAAAGCCCCGGAATGGCTCGCAAGAGCTGCACCAGTAAATAAGTGTTTGGGGAAGCCCCTGGGGATACTCATCTGCTTGAAGAACCAGGACAGGGATGCCCTCTTCATTAAATATTGTTTAAGTAGAACCATAGAATCATCAAACCATTTGTTTGGAAAAAAGTTTTGAGGTCACTGAGTCCAAACGCACCTGTCCACTAAAACTGATTAATTGCATTATGGAAGGCTTTTTACTTTTGAAGGGACAGACTGATTCCCTCAAAACCTGTCACAGATGAAACATGACCTGCTGTTAGGGAATCATTCCACAGCGTTTCCACGCATGTTTTTAGGGAAGTGGGTTTTTCCAGGACCAGGAAGGCTCATAGGAGCAGTTTTGGGGAAGCCCCCAGGGATGCTCATCTTCCTGAAGAACCAGGACGAGGATGCCCTGTAGCTTGAATTTTAATTAGGATCACAGAATGGTTGGGTTGGAAAAGATTTCTGAGCTAACCGAGTGCAACCGAACCCACTTACTAACATTAATCACCGCTAATTACGTTGGCGAACAGTTATTGCTTTAGAAGGGAGAGACTCGTTCTCCCAAAACCTCTCCCACGGGTGACGTCTGCCTGACCAAGCACCGTCCCGCGGGACCCCTCCCCACGCCCCCGAAGGAGCGGTTCCCCGGCCTCCTCCGCCCGGGAGCGGGGCCCGCGGCCAAGGTCTCGCTGCCCACACGCCGCGACCGGAAGTGACGTACAGGGCGCTGACGGCATCCGCAGCCAATCCGCGACCCGTACCGGCGCGGGACGGCCAATCAGAGTCGCGTGGGGGACGGAACTTCCGGCCCGTGAGGCGAGCCGAGGGGAGGCCCCACTAAGAGAATCGCGCCGGCAACCGGAGCAGCGGGGCCGACGGGGAGGCCGCGAGGGAAGCCTCATACCTCGGGGGTGGAAGCGCCGGGCGGCGGCACCGGGCTCAACATCCCCCCACTTCCCCCGCGGCGGGGAATTTCCGCGAGCAGCGCCCGCCCCACCCGCGGCCACCGCCCCCCCCCCAGCTCGCCGAATAGCGGCGGCTCACGGGCCGCGCCGTTACCTGCGCAGGGCGCGCGCCGCCGCGCCAGGACCCGGATGGAGTCGCGGCTGCTCCGCTCGCCGCGCGGCACCACGGGACGACGCGACGCGCCCTCATTGGCCAGCGGGTCCAAAGC
>JAUMJL010000963.1:0-30812 GCA_033558185.1 Dromococcyx pavoninus
GTAGTGTCGGATGGCGCATGCGCAGTGCCGCAGGAGTCGGGGATCTGGGGGTGTTTAAGCAGGTCACGTGGTGATGCTGCGGACGGCGCACGCGCAGAGCACGCGATGTGGGGTGGGTGGACCGGCGCATGCGCAGAGGATGCGGCGGGAGCAGCGCATGCGCAGTGCGCGCCGTTGCCCGTTGGCCACTCGCGCATGCGCAGAGCGGGCGACGAGAACTGGGGGGGGAATCGCGGCTATGGTGGCCCCGGGAGGGTGGGTGGGGAAGCGACAGCGCTGACACTGTATCACGGTATCACAGTATCACGGTATCACAAGTTTGAAAAACACTTGTGAGATTATCCAGTCCAACCTATGACCCAATAGGAGCACCCACTCATCATTTAAACCATGGCACTAAGCGCCTCATGCAATCTGTTTTTAAACCCCTCCAGGGACGGTGACTCCACCACCTCCCTGGGCAGCGCATTCCAATGACCAATCATCCTTTCAGTAAAGAATTTGTTCCTAATATCAAGCCTAAACTTCCCCTGACAAAGCTTGAGTCCATGCCCTCTAGTTCTGTCATTGGTCACCTGAGAGAAGAGACCAACCCCTGCCCAACTACAACCTCCTTTTAGGTAGTTGTAGAGAGCAATGAGGTCTCCCCTAAGCCTCCTCTTCTTCAGACTAAACAGCCCCAGCTCCCTCAGTCGCTCCTCGTAGGGCTTGTGCTCCAGCCCCTTCACCATCTTTGTTGCTGTCCTCTGCACACACTTCAGCATCCTGACATCTCTCTTAAACTGAGGGGCCCAAAACTGGACACAGCACTCAAGGTGCGGCCTGACCAGGATACCACTGGCTCATGTTGAGTTTCCTGTCCACCATCACTCCCAAGTCCCTTTCCACTTGACTCCTCTCCAGCCACTCTGTACCCAGCCGATAGCTCTGCATGTGGTTGTTGTGTCCAAAGTGTAGAACTCGGCACTTGGACTTGTTAAACATCATCCCATTGGAATCAACCCATCTCTCCAGCCTGTCAAGGTCCCTCTGTAGGGCTCTCCTACCCTCCAGCTAGCTGATCAACACTTCCTCCCAGCTTGGTATCGTCTGCAAACTTCCTCCCAGCTTGGTATCATCTGCAAACTTGCTGATGATGGACTCAATCCCCTAATCCAGATCATCAATAAAGATATTAAACAGGACCAGGCCCAACACAGACTCCTGGGGAACACTGAATTGCAGAAACAAACTCTATAACTCACATAAGTTATAGAATGGGTATGTTTTTATTTCGCTATTGGGCGACAGGATGGATTATTCCAAAAGCCCTGCGTGCCAAGACAAAGAACCTGCTTGGTTATACGTGCTACAATAAATATATAATAATGAGATTACCTAATTCTACCTATATGGATGCATAACTTTGCCCCGCTTCGTATTAAAATGAGTCCAAGAAATCATTTCCATTGTCTCCTCGCAGCTGTGCCTGCGCTGTGGTGGTCTTTGGGGATGAATTGAGCAGTCATCCTCAAGGTGAACTTCTCACCTTACTCCCTTGCATGTGCTCAGAGAGCTCCTTGGTCATTAGTCAAGTCTCTAATTGGCTTCTGCTGAGTCTGCAGTGCTCCCCCTTTGTTCTTGTACAACTTATCAAACAATGTCCAAAGTCCAGGTGGTTATCAGCAAAACTGAGTTACACACAAAAGGGAGAAGACACAGTTTTTCTAAATCTAAAGTTTGTTTAGCTTACAAAGTTCCTTAAAGAGAAGTCTTAAAGCTTGAAAGAGATCCCCTATAAATCCCTCACTCATTTTTTATTTTGGTCATTTTAATTTTTGTATATTCTAATGTGTAAGTAGACAATTAACCTTATAATGCTACTTTTTATTAAAATCTTCCCTCCTTTATCAATGTGGTTATCAGCAAAGCTGAGTTACACACAAAAGGATAAAGACAGCAGTTTTTCTAAATCTAAAGTTTGTTAAGCATACAAAGTTCCTTAAAGTTAACAGAAATCTTAAAGCTTTAAGGAGATCCCCTATAAATCCCTCACTCATTTTTTATTTTGGTCATTTTAATTTTTGTATATTCTAATGTGTAAGTAGACAATTAACCTCATAATGCTACTTTTTATTAAAATCTTCCCTCATTTATCAACATCGACTGGAGGAGACACGGTTCACTATCGCTCTCTGGGCTCGGCCATCCAACCAATTCCTAACCCAGCACAGAGCGCTCCTGTCCGAGGCACGGGCTGACAGCTGCTCCACGAGTCTGTTATGAGGGAACGGTATCAAAAGCCCCGCTGAGCTCCCCCCGGCGCTGCGTCCCCATCGGTGCCCGCGGGGGCGGGGCGCCGTTGCCCGCCGATGGCCGCAAGGGGCGGGGCTTGCGGCGCATGCGCGGTGCGAGGCGGGGCGGGGCGCGGTTGCCCCAGGATGGCCGCAGGGGGCGGGGGCTGGCGGCGCATGCGCGGTGCGAGGCGGCGGCGCTCGGCGGGGGCGGCGCTGTCCCTGGCGAGGCGCAAGGACGGCGGCCCAGCGGGAAGTTCTGGGAGAGCCCGGAGACCGTGTCCCAGCTGGATTCGGTGCGAGTGTGGCTGGGAAAGCACTACAAGAAGGTGGGGAGCGGCGGCACCGGACAAAGGCACCGGGGGGAGCGGCGGCGAGGGGCGCTTCCCGAAGGGGTGGGAGGACACGGGGGGGAGGAGGGGGGACCGGGGCCGTCTGCAGAGACCGAGGGAACCGGGAAACTGGACCGGGAGGAACCGGAGCGGCTCGAGAATAGAGGGACCGGGGAGGGGGGAACCGACCGGGAGGACCCGTCGGGAATCGGCGTGGGAGGGGGTAACCGGACCGGGAGGACCCGGCGGGAATCGGGGTGGGAGGGGAACCGGACCGGGAGGACCCGGCGGGAATCGAAGGGGGAAGCCCGGTGTGTGGGAAACCGTGAGGAACCGGAGCGACCCGGGGAGAGGGGAACCGGAGCGACTCCGGGATGGGCATCCAGAGGGAAGTGGGGAGGGGAAACCGAGGGATACTGGGGGGAAACGGGGGTGGGGGAACCGGAGCGACTTGGGGATGGGGGAAGTGGGGAAAAGTGGAGCGAACTGAGGATGGGAGAACCGGACTGGGAGGAACGGGGTGGAGGAGCACGGGGAGGGGGAAACCGGGGTGAACTGGAACAACCGAGGGATGGAGAAACCGGGGGGAAACCGGAATGATCCCGGGAAAGGGGAACAGAGGGGAGTTGGGGAGAAGGAAACCGGAGTGTCTTGGGGATGGGGGAAACGGAGCTAAACCGGAGCAACGTGGGTTTGGGGGGGAACCGTAGTGACCCAGATGGGGGGAAACAGAGCAACCCGGGTTTGGGGGAGCCAGGCCGGGGAAGAAACTGGAGCGACCTGGTTTGTGTGGGAAACTGGGGTGACCTGGGTTTGGGGGGAGGGAAACCGGAGCATCCCAGGTTTGTGGAGGAGGGGAATCCGGAGCAACCCAGGGTTTGGGGGGGGAACTGGAGCGGCTTGGTTTTGGGAGGGAAACTGGAGTGACTCAAGTTTGGGGGCATCCAGGCCTAAGAGGAGCTGGGGGAAACTGGAGAAGCAGGAAGCAGAGAAGAGGGGGGTGAACTGTGGTGACCTAGGGATGATGGGGTGGGGACCCAGTGGAGCTCTGGGAGCCTGTTAGGGCTGCACTCCCTCCAACCCGCCCCGTGGGATGAGATGCAGCCATAACTTTCCTGTGCGGACAAGTCCTGGCTCCACTTGCCAGAGTTTATCCAGTTTAATTCATGTTTCGCCTCAACCACGCCCCTGGAGTGTTGGGGTGTTAAAAAAAGGAGGGCAAAAAGCAATTTGTGGTGGGCAGAACCGTGGTTCACTGAATCCAGAGCGTGCAGAAGCTCCGTGCGTGTGCCCTGTCCGGGTGGTGGTGGTGGTGGTGGTGGTATCCACTCTCTTGTCCTGGTTCTCCTCTGTGTGGTGCCCGGTGTTGGCTTCTTCCCTTTCTCCTCAAGTGTTTCTGCTGTCTGGTTATAACTTTGTTTTGCTGTCTAAGCTGTGAGGAATCATGGGTTGGCTTGGAAGGGACCTCGAAGCCCATCCAGTTCCAACCCCCTGCCATGGATCAGGGGGCTCCAAGCGATACCCAACCTGGCCTTGAACACCTCCAGGGATGGGGCAGCCACAGCTTCCCTGGACAACCTGGGCCAGGGCCTCCCCACTCTCATAATGAAGAATTTCTCCCTAAGATCTCATTTCAGTCTCCCCTCTTTCAGCTTCAGCCTGGTCCCCCCCATCCTATCCCTGCACTCCCTGATCAAGAGTCCCTCCCCAGCTTTCCTGGAGCTCTTTCATCACTGGAAGCTGCTCTAAGGTCTTTCTGGAGCCTTCTCTTCTCCAGGCTGAACAACCCGAACTTTCTCAGCCTGTCTTTGTGTGGGATGCTCCAACCCCTGGATCACCTCTGTGGCCTCCTCTGCACTTGCTTCAAGTGTTCCATCTCCTTCCTCTGCTGAGGACTCCCAAAACTGAACACGGGGCTCCAGGTGAGGTCTCACGAGAGACCTGAAATCACCTGAGATGAACTTCCCAGCAGGCAAATCTTCAGGCAAATCTCAGCAGCTTTGCAGCGATCCCAGGCTGAGCATTAGCTGGGAGAGCCCTGTCACCTGGAGAGGCTGGACAACCCGAAGGTGCCCCGGGGTTGTTACACCTGGGCTTTACAGCCCCTGATCCTCCATTCCTCGTGAGGCCCGGTGTTCACAACCCCAGACAGGTTTGCCCTTCGCTCTGCGGTGCCGTTGGTTGGGTTATTGGTGTGGCAGCTCTCCCAAAGGGGCCTCTGAGCCAGCTGGGGGTGAAAACCCGAGCATGGTGTGGTTTTTTCCAGTCCTTCCACTTGGCTTCTTCCAGCGCGGCCGCGGTGGGGCGGAGGCGGGAGTGTGAGCTATTTATGTTGCTAAGGAAATTGTAACATAAAACGGTATCTTTAGATTTCTTTTGTTGTGATTGTGCTTCTCTGCTCTTTCTGGAGTCCTGGGGAGGGGCGTTGGGTGGCAGTGTGGGTCTGCTGGAGCTGCAGAGGGACCTGGAGAACCTGGATCCATGGGCTGAGACCAAGGGGATGGGGTTCAACCAGGCTGAGGACCAGGTCCTGCTCTTGGCCAGGCAGCTCCAGGCTGGGGGAAGAGGGGCTGGAAAGGTCCCTGGAGGAGAAGGCCCTGGGGGTGTTGGTCGCCAGCAGCTGAAGAGGAGGCAGCAGTGGCCCAGGTGGGCAAGAAGGCCCCCAGCACCCTGGCTTGGCTCAGCCCTGGGGTGGCAGCAGGAGCAGGGAAGGGATGGTCCCCATGGACTTGGTGAGGCCACATCTCCAAGCTTGGGCTCAGGGTTGGTCCCCTGACTCCAAGAAGGCCCTGGAGGGGCTGGAGCGCGTGCGGAGAAGGGAGCGGAGCTGGGGAAGGGTCTGGAGAAGAGGGGTTGTGGGAGCGGCTGAGGACCCTGGGGCTGTTTAGGCTGGAGAAGAGGAGGCTGAGGGGAGACCTCCTGGCTCTCTGCAGCTCCTGGAGAGGAGGTTGTGGGGAGGTGGGTGCTGGGCTCTGCTCCCAAGGGACAGGAGATGGGACGAGAGGGAATGGCCTCAAGGTGCCCCAGGGTAGGGTCAGATTTGACATCAGGAGGAGTTTCCTCATGGAAAGGGTTGTGAGGCCCTGGCAGAGGCTCCCAGGGAGGTGGTGGAGTCCCCATCCCTGGAGGGGTTTCGAAGCTGTGGAGATGTAGTGCTCAGGGATCTGGGTCAGTGGTGGAGTTGGCAGTGTTGGGTTTACAGTTGGACTCAATGGCTTTAAAGGTCTTTTCCAACTGAAATGACTCTCTGATTCTGTGAATTCAAGATCTGCCATCAAACAGCAGCTCAGGGATACTGAAAGGTCTGGGTCCCACCAAATCCTGTCTCTAAAAGGGCATTAAAAAGCAAAGCTGTTTCCTGCTCATAAAAGCACGTTTTTCTGATAAATTTCCTAATTATTTAAGCTATTTTTTAAAGAAAGTTATTCTAACAGTGAACTGAGAGGTGCTCATGGTTCTGGTTTAACAGTGAACAGGTGCCGTTGGACTTGATGGTCTCAAAGGTCTTCTCCAACCAAGTAATTCTGTGATTTCTATGATTCAGTTATCTGAGAGTTCTCTCTAAGAGTTTTAATATTGTTTGGGAAACTCGCAGTGGGCACAGAAGTCTTGTTGATGGGCAGGTGGTTTGGCCAATTACTGGTCTGAGATCTTTTGGTGGAAGGACGTGTTGGGCAGCGGTGTTGGTTTTGCTGTGGAGGGATTTGTTGCTCTCCTGGCACAAACCTGCACCCCTTTCTTCTCAGGTGGTTTGTTTTGGGGTGTCTCTGGTGCCTTGTGAAGTTGAAATGGACCAGAGGAACTGCTAGTGACACCAACCAAATATAGTGACAGCAACCAAAATTGTTTATTCCAAGCTGTGTCCTGCTGCCTCTTTTTTGTGTGTTTGATGCATGGAGGTGATTTTTCATAGAGTTATCAAGGTTGGAAAAGACCTCTAAGCTCATCCAGTCCAACCATCAGCCCAACTCCACAGTGCCTGCTAAATCATGTCCCAAAATGCCACGGCCACATGTTTTTTGAACCCCTCCAGGGATGGAGACTCCACCACTTGTGCTAATTCTCTGCTGTAGGAGCTCACCCAGTAGGATGTCGCCCAGTAGGAGCTCGCCCACGGCTTCCCTGGCCTCAGGGCTGCATTGCAGGTGTTTGTTCCTGTTTTTCCTGTGGGTTGGGAACGGATTCGAGCTGTGGTTTTCAAGGCCTGGGGGGCCTGGCAGGCTTTCGCAGCGCTTGGGTGGGGTTGCTCTGGTGACATCAAGGTGTCCAACATAAGTAAAAATTTATAGTGCAGCAGTAACCTGGGCAATTCAGGTTTTGCTGGGTTCATGCTGAGGGACCCCTACTGTTGTGGGATGTTTTGGTAGTTCCTCTGACATTAAGCAACAAATTGCTCTTATTAGAATCATCGTAGACTCATTAAGGTTGGAAAAGACCTCTGAGATCATCCAGCCCCAACCATCAGCCCAGCCCCACAGTGCCTGCTAAATCATGTCCCCAGGTGCCACATCTGCATGGTCTTTGAACTCTTCCAGGGATGGAGACTCCACCTCTGCCCTGGGCAACCTCTGCCAGGGCTTCATCACTCTTTCACTGAAGAGATTGTTCTTGATACCAATTTAAACCTCCCCTGGCCGCAGCTTGAGACCATTTCTTTACATAAAGATGACTTGTTGTAAAGCACTGTTATTTCTTGGGTTTAAAGTCCTTCCTGAGATAGTTTGGGTGGGATTTTTGCATAGGTATGAGAAGAATGCAGCTACCCTCAGTTAGTAAGGGCTGCTCTTGGTGTTCTGACCATGTCTAGTTCCATGTGTTGGCCTTCAGGAGCTGTGAAGGCCGTGCTCTGGAAACTTGATTTTTGGGAACAGGGAGGAGAGGATTTTGGATTTTAAAGAACAAGCAGAGAACACTTTGAGAACATTTAAAGAGTGAGTTAGAGGAGGAGATGTCGTGGGCTGTCCATGTGGACACTGAACCATGAGGAGTGTGAGGAGGTGTCACTTCCCAGAATCACAGAACGCCCTGGGTTGGAAGGTTCCAACAGGGACCATGGATCCAACCCCTGGCCCTGCACAGGACAACCCCAACATTGACCTCACAGGGATGAGGGCCTTGGCCAAAGGCTTCTGGAATATTGTCAGGCTGGGACTGCTTCCCTGGGGAGCTGTTCCAGGGCTCCACCACCCTCTGCTCTGGGGGAAGAACCTTCTCCTGGTGTCCAACCCTCCCCTGGCCCATCTTCCTGCCATTCCCTGGGCTCCTGGCCTTGGTCACCAGAGAGAAGAGCTCAGCGCCTGCTCCTCCTCCTCCCCTGCTGAGGAACCTGGAGACCACCAGGAGGTCCCTCCTCAGTCTTCTCTTCTCCAGCTGAACAGACCCAGTGCCTTCAGCCTCTCCTCAGATGATTCCTCCTCCAGACCCTTCCCCAGCTCTGTGGCTTCCTCTGGACACTCTCCAGTGCTTTGAAGTCCTTTTGATCCTGTGATGTCCAAACTGCACCTGATACTCGAGGTGGAATAATTCTGGGTCATTTGGGTATTTGGGACCCACCTGCACTGGTGTCAGATGTGGAATAAGGGGTTTTGTTTTCATGTTAATGGAGGGTGAGGTGTTGAATTGATGCCGGTGGCACACGTTGGTGTTCCCACAGGATGCCAAGGCCGAGCAGCACTCTGGGATCCCTTTGTGTCCTTCTCCTAATGAGCTTCAGCCCTGCAGCGAGGAGCGAGGGCTTCTCAGCAGCTGTTGGGCAGTGGCAGTTGGTGTGGCTGGAGGGTCCATCTGGAGCCCCCCTGCCTGCTCACCACCCGCCAGGAGCTGCATCCACAGGGTCTGTGATTATCTTCCAGCTGACTCTGCCTTCTTGTGCTGCAAACCTACTGAGCATGTTGTGTCCAGGGCTGGAATCCCCAACAGGAGGAGATGGAGCTGTTGGAGCAGGGCCAGAGGAGGCCACAGAGATGATGGGAGGGCTGGAGAACCTCTGGTGTGAGGCCAGGCTGGGAGAGTTGGGGTTGTTCAGCCTGGAGAGGAGAAGGCTGTGGGGAGACCTTAGAGCAGCTTCCAGTGCTGAAAGGGGCTCCAGGAAAGCTGGGGAGGAGCTTTTCCCAAGGGCCTGGAGTGACAGGACGAGGGGGAACGGCTTTAAATTGGAAGGGGGAGATGGAGATTGGACATTGGGAAGGAATTCTTCAGGATCGGGTTGATGACGCCCTGGCCCAGGTTGCCCAGAGCAGTGGTGGCTGCCCCATCCCTGGAGGTGTTCAAGACCAGGTTGATGGGGCTTTGAGCCCCAGTGGGAGGTGTCTGGGGTTGGAACTGGGTGAGCTTTGAGGTCCTAAGTGCTGCAGGAACCTGCATCTCACGCCTGTTGGGTGCTGTAAATGGTCATGGAAAGGCCAACATCTTCACAGTGGCTTTTACTGTGTAGATGGTGCTTGGGAAAGCTGTGTTTGACTTCTGTTTCACACCAACACTTTAAACCTCTGCGGGTTCTGTCTCTTGGTGTTTTTTAAGGAGCTTTTGAGGGGTTTGATTTGAGGGAAGAGCAAGAGTCTTGTGGTTCCTGATGCTCCCCAGATCAGTGACCCTCAGTTTGCTGAAGTAATTCATTCTCTACATGAACAAATGATGGTTGTTCTGTTCTTAGCAGCCCTCTGGCATGGTGAGGTTACATCCAGGAAGGGAATATTGCAGTATTATGGATAATAAAGACTCAAAAGCCGTGGGACTTCCCTCTTTCGTGCTGTGTTTCCCCTTTTGCAGATGTGCACTTAATTAAAGGTGTGACTTCAGGTTGCAAAGCTTGGGAAAACGTTGCAGGTGTGCTTGTCTGGGTCTGTTTTCTGTCTGTGGTGCCAAATGGGTGCTTTTTGGGCTCACATGTAGCAGGTGGTCCCAGGAGGGGCTCATGAAGTTGCCGTAGGAACCTTTGTGTGGGCCAGAATGACTCCGTTCCCTTATCGGGAGCCACAAATCAGATTGGAGCAGTGAATCTCCACCTATAAAACACTGGTGGCTGTGACCAGCCCTGATCCATGGCTTTGTGCTGTAGTTTAAAATTAAGACTTGAAAAATGTCAGTGTTTGGTGCTCCACCTGTGCACTCACCTTACTTTCCCACCCCCGTGGTGATCCTTTCATCTTAAACCAGTGCTCTGCGACTGGGAAATCACTGAACCAGTCTCCACGGTCCTCTTTCCCAAATGAGTGTGTGTTTCTCTCTTTCAGTACGTTCAGGCAGATGCTCCTACCAATAAAACACTGGCTGGGCTGGTGGTGCAGCTGCTGCAGTTCCAGGAAGATGCCTTTGGAAAACACGTCACCAATCCTGCCTTCACAAAGCTTCCTGTGAGTATTTGGGTTAATCCAGCAGCGTCTTATGGTCTTTGTGGGGTCTTGGTGCCACTGATTGCTTCCAGGTGGTTGGGAGGTGCATCTTGGAAGGGGTGAGATATCTTACTCCTCCTCAGAAGCAGATTTTCCATGAAATACATCTTATTTTCAATACTTTTGGAAATGTTTTGCTGAATAGAATCATGGAATGGGTTGGGTTGGAAGGGACCTCAAAGCCCATCCAGTTCCACCCCCCCTGCCATGGGCAGGGACACCTCCCACTGGATCAGGGGGATCCAAGCCCCATCCAACCTGACCTTGAAGACCTCCAGGGTGTGGACATCCACAGCTTCCCTGGGCAACCTGGGCCAGGGCCTCCCCACCCTCATCATGAAGAATTTCTTCCTTCCAACCTAAACCATTCTGTGATTCTATGAAATACTGAGTTGGAAATGTTTTACCTGGTTACAGAATCATAAACTGAAGTTCTTTTAGAAAACATTGAAAATCCTCGTGTCTTCCCTGGCCACCACTTACAGAACATTGCTTTGTATTGTTTTCTGATGTTTCTTCCCCCAGACGTTTTACTTTATCTGACTTGATTTGTGAAGAGATTGTGAAGAGAGGGAATTCATGCACGTTTTCTCCAGAAGAGGGGGTTTCAGACTTACTTATTGGGTGAATCTCTGGGTGCACAGGAATGCATAAGGAAGAAGAACAGGTTATAGAGTTGTTTGGGTGGAAAAGACTTTTGAGATCATTGAGTCCAACTGTCCCTGTCCACTCCTGACCCAGCTCCCTGAGCACCTCATCTGCCCGGCTTTGAAACCCCTCCAGGGATGGGGACTCCACCCCCTCCCTGGGAGCCTCTGCCAGGGCCTCACAACCCTTTTTGTGAAGAAATCCATCCTGACCTGGCACCTTGAGGCCATTCCCTCTCGTCCCATCCCCTGTCCCTTGGGAGCAGAGCCCAGCACCCACCTCCCCACAACCTCCTCTCCAGGAGCTGCAGAGAGCCAGGAGGTCTCCCCTCAGCCTCCTCTTCTCCAGCCTAAACAGCCCCAGGGCCCTCAGCCGCTCCCACAACCCCTCTTCTCCAGACCCTTCCCCAGCTCCGCTCCCTTCTCCACACGCGCTCCAGCCCCTCCAGGGCCTTCTTGGAGTCAGGGGACCAACCCTGAGCCCAAGCTTGGAGATGTGGCCTCACCAAGTCCATGGGGACCATCCCTTCCCTGCTCCTGCTGCCACCCCAGGGCTGAGCCAAGCCAGGGTGCTGGGGGCCTTCTTGCCCACCTGGGCCACTGCTGCCTCCTCTTCATGTATATTTAAGGTGCAGCTCATGATCTCTCCCATTCTGATCTCCTCATATATCAGTGATAATGAACAGCTGTAGGGACAGAGGTGAACATCACTGTGCTTTATTTTGAAGTGGCCGTAGAGCTCATAAAACTCTGCCCACATTCAACAAACTGATAAAGTGTTTGAGTGCTCTCAAGTCTTAAATCAATTTGTCTTATCTTAAAATGGATAATAAAGATTTCAGCGTGGTTGTAAATGTGCTGTGTGTAAATATCCTTGTTGCTTCGAAGGTCTAATGGGATCAAAGTTGCTCAGCTTGAGTTTACAGCAGGTGGAGCTCTTTGCTCGTGGTTGTCAGCTGGTCCAGGTATCTTTAGTGATGTTGGTTTTATAAGAAATGCAATATTTGCTCTTTAGAGGAGGTTGGTTGTCACTTCTTCACATGCTTGTCTTGAGGTGCTGGTTCAGGTGGCTTTGGGGGGTCCCCATGAGTTCTTGTGCCGTAGCGCTTTGGAGATGTGGAGGTGGTTTGGTTCTACAGGAGTGTTTCTGGCTTGGGAAGGGAGGTGGGGTGAAGGGAGGTCCTGGTGGCATTGCTGATCTCCAGAAATGTCTTGGAAAGAGTCTCACTGACGAGACTGAATGAATTAGAGGGGCAGCAGCTCGTGGGCACCTTGGTCATGTTAAGTGTCACTGTGTTCCTGGCAAGGGAGGAGCTGAAGAGGAGAGAGGAATAATGCGATTATTAAGGTTGGAAAACCCCTCTCAGCTCATCCAGTCCCACCACCATCCCAACCCCACGGTGCCTGCTAAACTATGTCCCCAGGTGCCAATGCCGCGTGGTTTTTGAACCCCACCAGGGATGGAGACTCCACAGGGGGGTGGAACTCGTTGGGCTTTGAGGTCCCATCCGACCCAAACCATTCCATGACTCTGATTCCCTACTCCAAGCTCAGGGGCTGCTGCTACTGCTTCGCTCTCATCAAGTTGTCCCTTAGTAGCCGACATTAAACCTTTCCATGACAAAGCCACATCGTTCCTCATTCCTGATCTTCAAGGTCCCTTCCAACCCATTCTGTGATTTCTGGCCAATTCCAGAAGGTGTCTCTGCAGCCTGACACAGGGCTCGGTGGCCCGGAAGCCCTCAGCACCACAAGGAATCTCTAGGGCTCTAGAAAGACAGGTTTTTGCTGTCACACACAGGCAGTTCAGGTAATCCTTCACATGGAAAAGAGTTTGCAAACCTCTGTCATAGACATAAGTCCTTTTTTTTGAAGTGTCAGTGGCTTTGAGCAAGATCCTCTTATTGCTTTTGTGCTCCTTGTGACCAGCATAAAAGGAAATTGATTTAACAATCAGACAAAACCAGTTCTGCAGGAGAGAGGCAACTGTTAGTAAACCACAGAATCATGGAATGGGTTGGATTGCAAAGGACCAGGAAGGTCATCTGGTTCCAACACCCCTGCCATGGACAGGGACACCTCCCACTGGATCAGGGGGCTCCAAGCCCCCATCCAACCTGGCCTTGAACACCTCCAGGGTTGGGGCAGCCACCACTTCCCTGGACAACCTGGGCCAGGGCCTCCCCACCCTCACAGGAGGACATTTCTCCCCAAGATCTCATCTCAATCTCCCCTCTTTCACCTTCAAACCATTCCCCCTCATCCCATCCCTGCACTCCCTGATCCAGAGTCCCTCCCCAGCTTTCCTGGAGCCCCTTTCAGCACTGGAAGCTGCTCTAAGGTCTCCCCAGAGCCTTCTCTTCTCCAGCTGAACAACCCCAACTCTCCCAGCCTGGCCTCACACCAGAGGCTCTCCAGCCCTTGGATCGTCTTTGTGGCCCAAGTGCAGGTCCTGGCACTGAGCCTGGTTGAACCCCATCCCGTTTTCCTTGGCCCATCGATCCAGCCTGTCCTGATCCCTCTGTTGATCTTCGCTGCCCTTGAGAAGGCAGAGTTTCTGCCCAACTTGGTAACAGCTGCAAAGTGGTTGAGGGAGTCCTGGATCCTCTTGTCTGGATCGTGAACTCGATGATCTCAGAGGTCTTTTCCAACCATGTGATTCTCTGGTGAATAAAGAGATTAAACAGAACCGATCCCAGCTCTGATCCCTTGGGAATTTGGGGCACCTCTCAGTGAATGTGTGACTCAACTGTGCTTTGCTAAACCTGATAGTGAAGAAATCAGTTGGGATTTAGTATTTTAGAGCAGATCTGCCTGGTGACCTTCTCAGATCTTGCCTGAGACGTTTTCATTGTGGTGGGAGAGGGATGTGGAGCTTGAGGAGCCGCGGTGGATACGGAGCCTGGGTTGCTGGTCTTCATTTCCAGTGATGTGTTTTGGTCTTCTGAACACAGACTCAGAGCTTCTTAACTGACAGCAAAGATTCTTGGGTTTAATTAACTGTGAAATAGGTGTTCAAAGAGCAGTTTGGATTTTTTTTTTATGGCTTTGCAAGGAATTCTTGGAAGCTGCTCACATTAGGAAGGACTCGGAGCTTTCTGATAGTTCAGGTTCTGCTTGCAAATATTGAACTTTCCTTAAACCAAATGCATTTAATCTTCTCAATATATTCTTGTTGGAGAACATAGGACTCTGAGAGTGATTAATCTGAAAATTAAACCGTGTTTTTGATCATTTAAATGTCTAAAACTCAGCTAATGTGTATTTATTCATTTAAAATAATTACATAGAAGTCAAGGCTGCTGCATTTTCACCTTTCTTTCTGGTTGTAGGCGAAGTGCTTCATGGATTTCAAAGCTGGAGGTACATTATGTCACATTCTTGGTGCTGCTTACAAATATAAGAATGAGCAGGGCTGGTAAGTCTTTTGGTTTTGATTTGGACACCTTTTGCATGAAGTAAAACACACGAAATGCTGATGCAAACGACTTAAAGTTTAATACTTCCTGGAGAACTGGGCAGGGAAGGGAGTTGGAGATGGAAAGAGGAGGTGTTTTGCCTGTTTTGCTGATGGCTGCTGTTTTTGAGACACTTGCACACACTTCTATCATAAATTTAAAGTTCAGTTGTCCAGGTTTAGGGTGAGTCTTGCAGGTTGGGAGGTCATTAGGAGCTTGAGGCTTATTTGCCCTATGACTGAGCAGATTAATCAATGTTTAGGATTAGTGTTTCCCATCTGTAAGATCTACATCTTTGTTACTACATTGAGTATGAAGTTTAATTCCAGAGAAGGGCAACGAGGATGGGGAAGGGGCTGGAGGAGGTGGCTGAGGGCCTGGAGAAGAGGAGGCTGAGGGGAGACCTCATCACGCTCTACTGCCTGAAAGGAGGTTGTGGTGAGGTGGGAGATGGTCCCTTCTCCCGAGAAACAAGTGATGGAACAAGAGGAAACGGCCTCAAGTTGCACCAGGGCAGGATCAGATTGGATATCAGGAAAAATTTCTTCATGGAAAAGGTTCTTGGGCACTGTTAGAGGCATCCAGGGAGGGGGTGGAGTCCCCATGCCTGGAGGGGTTTCAAAGCCGGGCAGATGAGGTGCTCAGGGAGCTGGATCAGTCGTGGACAGGGATGGTTGGACTCGATTTCCAAGGTCTTTTCCAACCAAACCATTCTGTGATTCTGGTTGTGTTTGGGAAGACAGAAATGCCTGGTTTTCCATTGCTTACCAGCTTCCTTAAACAGGGAGCGTGGGTGGTCGGAGACACTGTCCTTGTGGCCGTTGCCACTGGTGTTAATGGGACATCTTAGTTGTGTTCTGACCTCTGCATCTCTTAGGTTCTCCTCCTCTTTCCACACTATTTGAGAACACTGGAGAAGGTCTGAGGATGAGAAGTTGATGGATAAAAGCCAGCAGAGATTGCTCTTGTACATCAATTTAAATAGTTTCCACTCTGAGGCTGTGCAGCCCTGTCATGGCATTCCTGGAATTGACCATTTCTGCTACCCACGTGGCCAAACCTGGAGGCAGAAATTGAGTTGTTTTAGTAAATTTGGTGGGTTTTAGGAATTTTTTATACTCCTGTCAGCTAAGTGGATACCTGAGGCTGGACCAGATGATCCTTGAGGTCCCTTCCAGTCTGGTTTCTCTGATATCTTGGAGAGCCAATATGAGCAAGCTGCTGTCAGGCTTTTCCTGCTCCAATATATCCAGCACCCACAATCCATGTTTGCAGGTGGTGAGTGTGTCAGGAGTGTCTTGCTACCTCTCTGCTTTGAGATAAAGGAGTTAAACAGCTCCAACATCAGGAATATTTAAAAAATTCCAATCTTCCCCCAACAAATGTAGCTTTTGGTTGTTGAAATTTGTCAGCAAAACTCCAATCCACCTCCTCTCTTCCCCTTCCCTTGCCGACCCCTTGAAACTAGTGAGTAGTGTCTTGTGTTTGTGCATGGGGGATGTAGAGGGAAGTAATCCTTGGTTTTAACTCTGAGGGTCGTATTTAGAGCTTGGAATGTGTCCTTCACTGACTCAACCAAATAATCCGTGGTGTTTTGCCTGAAATATGATTTATTTATTCCGATGGTTTTGTCGCTCTTGCTTAACCTGTTTGTGAATGATCTGTCTTATAGGAGAAGTGCCTTTCCTCGACATAATAGGTATGTCTGAAAAAGGCACCCAGTGCAGCTGGACATACCCTGTCTATCCCTGCAATTCCACTGTGCCAAAGCCTCTCAGAGGGTATCCATCAGGGACAGGAGGAGTTAGTGCTGCGAGAGCTGGGCTTGTGCAGCCTGGAGAGGGAAGGGCTCTGGGGGGACTTCAGAGCAGCTTCCAGTGCTGAAAGGGGCTCCAGGAAAGCTGGGGAGGGGCATTTCCCAAGGGCCTGGAGTGACAGAACGAGGGGGAACGGCTTTAAATTGGAAGGGGGAGACTGAGATTGGACATTGGGAAGGAATTCTTGGGGATGAGGGTGGGGAGGCCCGGCCCGGGTTGCCCAGAGCAGTGGTGGCTGCCCCATCCCTGGAGGTGTTCAAGGCCAGGTTGAATGGGACTTGGAGCCCCCTTATCCAGTGGGAGGTGTCCCTACCCATGGCAGGGGAGTTGGAACTGGATGGGCTTTGAGGTCTCTTCCAACCCAACCCATTCCGTGGTTCCATGATTCCAACTTGCTGCCAACCAGAACCCCCAGATTCCAGTCCCTGGAGGTGTCCAAGGCCAGGTTGGATGGAGCTTTGAGCCGCCTCATCCAGTGGGAGGTGTCTCTGCCCATGGCAAGGGGGTTGGAGCAAGGTGATCTTTAAAGTCCTTTCCAACCCAAACCATTCCATGATTCCGTTCTATGATGTTGTCCAAATGGGCAACTTAAAAAGTGCTATTTCTTAATGTATTGACACGGTTCTCCTAAGGAATGGGTTTCAAAAGCAGGCAGGAATTTGGAGACATGGATAGCATTAAATGAGTTTGTAATGCAGGCTTCAGGTAACCCAATATAACCATTTTGGTTGCCTTCATTGCTTGAAGTGTCTTTATTTCACAGGTGCTATGAAATTGTCTGGGTTTGCTTGTGCTCATTTGGCATTTATCCTCATTTCCTATGACATTGGAGAAGGGATGTGCTTTGAATTCAGACCATGAAGCTGAATTCTGGAGAAGAAGCTTGGTCTTGGCTCGTAAAATCTTAAAATTAGAGGTGGAAAACACCTTATGGAGTTGTGTTGGGTGGTGAACTCGCAGTCTTTTTGATGGCTGCCCTACTTCTAGAAGCCAGCATAAGCTTTCTAACAGGCACAACAGCACAAAAAGAGGTCATAAATGTTTTTTAAAAATTGAATTGATTCTAATAAATGTGGATATTCGTTTTGATTGTAATAAATATGCCAAGATATTCTCCTTAACTGCTTTGCCAGGTGCTTAGTGTGAAGGGAAGAGTCTGTATCAAGGATAGAAGCCATCATTCACTAATATAGACTTCTACTCCACAGTGTGTTGATGTGGTACCACCCACGTGGGCACCTTCTTTCTGAAGGTGCTGGAGAGCCTCAAGTGAGGAAAACCACGATGGTCTCAACCTAAGTGTCTTAATTTAGTGTTGTCACACTGATGTGGGGCCATCCTCTGTGTGATGGTGGGTTTTGTGACTGGTTTAATTCATTGTGTATTAAATGTTGGTTTGATGTGTTACTGGGAACAAGTGAGTGCTTAAAAGTGTCGTTAGATATGGCCACAGGAGTAAATTCTTGTGGTTTAAGTTGGAATAGAAGGTTGAAGCCCATCAGTCACTGCATGGTGATTGTGTGCACAGCTCTTTTGTGGTGCTAAGCCTACAGGGCACTTCTTATTTCACACTGAAATCCCTCCTGGTGGTGTCACTGCTCCTCAACACCAACTCGTCGCCCCCGTTAAGAGCAGCTTCAGACTCTATGGAGAGCTTTTTCCAAAACCTTGGAGGACAGATGTGCACCAGGCATCTGAGAATCAACAACCTGGTCATCTAAAGGTGGTGGTGTGCTTTGAAGGGTCAGAGCTAAGTCTGTTGTGGAGGCTCCTGTGGCTCTGCATCCCCTGACTCGTGGGGATGAGTTTGGGTGATCACCCTGGTGCAGGTGTAGCCTTGGTGAGGGGCTGGCGTTAGAGCTCTTACTGTCCCACCCCTGAGGGTCTTGAGAGGTCCCACTCAAAGTCTCCATTTGGGTTGATTCATCCATGGCTTCTGAATATGTCTATGGTGCAGGTGGATGGGGCAGAATGACTCTGGGGGGCTCTTCCCAGTAGAACATCTCAGATTTTGTGTTATCCCACCCCGTTCCTGATAGACAAACACATTGTTACTTAAAGAATTTTGATTACTTGGGTCAAAGAAGCAGCAGACTTTAAAGTGTCAGAGTCCAGTATGGTTGGACCTGATGATCCTGGAGGTCTTTCCCAACCCTAATGGTTCTGTGGATGGTGATCATGGAACGCTTGCGCGGATTGTGAGCTCCTGATGTGCTGTGAGCGGTGGGTGAGTGGTTTGGAACACCTCAGGCGAACCAATGGCTGTGGGTCTTCTGGATTAGAATCCAGGAGCAGTGGATGATCCAACCAAAAGTGAGAGAAAGGTAGAGCTCGTGCCTGAATTTTCTCCTCTTGTTGAAATCCATCACGAGTGTTGGGTTCCTGTTTAAGCACCCTTCGTGTCCGCACTGGAATCCACGGCCCTGCTGCGGGGCTTTGTTGGGCGCTGTCAGCCTTCAGTTTTCCCAAACATTTCACACATCACTTGTGCTTTGTCCTGTTTGTTGTGATTTTCCTCACTCACGAGGGCTGCCAAGCGGAGCAGAAATATTGGTGGTTGTGCTTTGGGTGTTCTCGTGTAGCTGCCACGAGACCCTTCTCATGTGGAACGTGAAGGAGCTCCTGGCTGCTGATTGGAGGAGAGCTGAGTGTAACATTTTGGATTCCTTTTCCTTAACAGGCGGAGGTTTGACCTGCAGAACCCATCCCGCATGGATCGGAACGTGGAGATGTTCATGAATATTGAGAAAACACTAGTGCAGGCAAGAAACTCACCTGCAGAGCTGTGTGCTTCCACATTCTTGGGGAAGAGATCCACCACCTTTTCATGTACCTCCCTTGTGACCCACTCAAGAGTTTCACCCTGGGTTTCTGTAGCATTATCATCTTCCCTCGCCCTCCCACCTCTTTGAGTCACAATTCCATCTTATCACTTGAAGACTCCAAATTTGATCACTGATCCCATCCAGATATGGACAGGGTGAGAAAAAGCTGTTTGTGAGGTAGGAGGAAGCATCCCCAACACCTCCATCACCTGTGGAAGAAGCACATTAGGATGGAGTAATTAGGACTCGGAGAAGGGAAGGCTCTGGGGAGACCTTAGAGCAGCTTCCAGTGCTGAAAGGGGCTACGGGAAAGCTGGGGGGGGTCTGGATCAGGGAGTGCAGGGACAGGATGAGGGGGAACAGTTTAAAGCTGAAAGGGGGGAGATGGAGATGAGATCTTAGGGAGAAACGTTCTCCTGTGAAGGTGGGGAGGCCCTGGCCCAGGTTTCCCAGAGCAGTGGTGGCTGCCCCACCCCTGGAGGTGTTCAAGACCAGGTTGGATGGGGCTTGGAGCCCCCTGATCCAGTGGGAGGTGTCCCTGCCCATGGCAGGGGGTTGGAACTGGATGGGCTCTTATTTAACTACTTCTTTTTCTCCCCTAGAACAACTGTCTGAGCAGACCAACCATCTACCTCATTCCAGACATAGAACTGAAGCTGGCCAATAAATTGAAGGACATTGTCAAACGCCACCAGGTAAGTGTTAAATTACCTGTCTGAAATGCTTTTTCAGTTGTAATACAAAGTGTATTTGCCTGACCAAGGTATCAGTTCCATGTGGGTTGTTCCTGACAAGGCAGCAGCAAGTCTTTCACATCATTCTGTGATTCTGTGATGGTTTTGCTTGGTGATGTTGGTCCAGAAGGAATGAATTCACAGCCTGTACCTAAATTATAGAATCATCTGGTTGGAAAATACCTCTGAGATCTTCAAATCCAACCATACCTGTCCCCTTGCTAAACCATGGGCCTAAGAAACTCATCCACCCACCTCTTAAACCCCTCCAGGGATGGGGACTCCACCACCTCCCTGGGAGCCTCTGCCAGGGCCTCACAACCCTTTCCATGAGGAAACTTCTCCTGATGTCCAATCTGACCCTGCCCTGGGGCACCTTGAGGCCATTCCCTCTCGTCCCATCCCCTGTCCCTTGGGAGCAGAGCCCAGCACCCACCTCCCCACAACCTCCTCTCCAGGAGCTGCAGAGAGCCAGGAGGTCTCCCCTCAGCCTCCTCTTCTCCAGCCTAAACAGCCGCAGGGCCCTCAGCTGCTCCCACAACCCCTCTTCTCCAGACCCTTCCCCAGCTCCGCTCCCTTCTCCGCACGCGCTCCAGCCCCTCCAGGGCCTTCTTGGAGTGATGGGCCCAACCCTGAGCCCAAGCTTGGAGATGTGGCCTCACCAAGTCCATGGGGACCATCCCTTCCCTGCTCCTGCTGCCACCCCAGGACTGAGCCAAGCCAGGGTGGCCCTGCTGGTCCCACTCTTTGGATCCAGCCCAGCACATGGGGGGTTTCTGGGCTGGGAGCGCCCATTGGCGGCTCCTGGGGAGCTTCTCACCCTCAGCACCCCAAGGCCTTCTCCTCAGTCCTGCTCCCAATCCCATCGTCCCCCATCCTCTATTGATACCGGGGGTTGCCCCGATCCAGGTGCAGGACCTTCCCCTTGGCCTTGTTGATCCTCACGAGGTTCCCCCAGCCCCCCCTCCAGCCTGTCCAGGTCCCTCTGGATGCCACCCTGTCCTTCTGGTGTCATCACTGCCCCGCTCACCTTGGTGTCATCTGTGTGTCTGAAACCAGGAAGAATAGAAAGTGTTCTTGTGTTTGGATATTTTATTAACAATGGCATCATGTTAGAACATTTCTGATTGATTCCCTTTGTTCTGTGATTTAGGAGGCTTTTTTTTAAGGAACAGGTGTTTATTGTGTCTTGTCCCATGGCCTTTATTGTACATGAAGGATGTTCTCCTCAAGGCAACCACTTCCAGTTGAGTTTCTCATAGACTTTATCTGATGTAAAATGTTATATTTAGAAAGTGGTTTGGGCCAAAATGTGTTCTGATTGGAGTGAAATTACAGATTCTTACAGACTATTCACCAGTAGGTTTGTCTGAGCCAACAGCTGAGTGAGTCGGAGCAGGAGGAGCTGGGAGGAGGACAGGTTTGAGGTGGAAAGAGCAAGAGGTGATGAAGTAGTTTGGCAGCACTGTTAAAACCATTCCCTTTTTCTCCCCACGTTTTAGAGGGATCATTCTTGAGTTTAACCTTGAACATTTCCAGGTTGGGTGGGATGTGGGGAAAAAGAAGCACCTGAGAACTTTGGGATAACGTGTTGGATGTTTCTCTTATGGTTTCTTCTTTCCTTCCACAGGGAACTGTAACCGAAGACAAGTCCAAGGCCACCCACCATGTTTATCCAAGTCCTACCTCAATGGATGATGGTAAAGTGTCTTTCCAGTTTTAGAGGCTCGTAACTAAATTCTTTTAGCACTGTTGGGAGCTTTTGCAGAGACCCAGAACGTTCCTGGCCTGATCCTCAGGAGCACTGGAAAATTAATTCTAGGATTAACAGCCCCAAATAAAATCCTTGTGTCCTTACTCTGATCATTAAATGTGATGTTCACCATTGTGATTGATGGACCATTGTCAAATTAAGATGTGTAACCCTGACTGCTCTTCAGTGATGCTTTTGGAAAGTGAGATGTTATTTATTGCGGGTCCAGAAGAGGACAGGAAGATGCTCAGAGGGCTGGAGAACCTCTGCTGTGAGGCCAGGCTGGGAGAGTTAGGGTTGTTCAGCCTGGAGAGGAGAAGGCTCTGGGGAGACCTTAGAGCAGTTTCCAGTGCTGAAAGGGGCTCCAGGAAAGCTGGAGAGGGGCTCTGGATCAGGGAGTGCAGGGATGGGATGGGGGGAACAGTTTGAAGGTGAAAGGGGGGAGACTGAGATGAGATCTTAAGAAGAAATTCTTCAGGGTGAGGGTGGGGAGGCCCTGGCCCAGGTTGTCCAGAGCAGGTTGGATGGGGCTTGGAGCCCTCTGATCCAGTGGGAGATGTCCCTGACCATAGCAAGGGATGGAACTGGGTGGGCTTTGAGGTCCTTTCCAACAAACAACAGGAGCTGCAGAGAGCCAGGAGGTCTCCCCTCAGCCTCCTCTTCTCCAGCCTGAACAGCCCCAGGGCCCTCAGATGCTCCCACAACCCCTCTTCTCCAGACCCTTCCCCAGCTCCGCTCCCTTCTCCGCACGCACTCCAGCCCCTCCAGGGCCTTGTTGTGAAGTACATCATCCACAATAGCAATGGAACAGCTGCATCCTTCAACAAATGAGGGGAAAAAAGCTCTTAATTTTGTTATCTTAAGTTGATTTAGTGGTTTAGTGGATTATGTTTGAGTCTGAGCTTCACTGACACAAATTGGCTGTTTCTGCTACACCCTGGTGTCCAGTGGCCACTAGATGGAAGTGTTCCCTGCTGGCAGGAGCCATCCTAGACATCAGGAAGAAATGGTTGGATATCAGGACAAAATTCTTCACAAAAACACTGGGGAGGCCCTGGCCCAGGTTTCCCAGAGCAGTGGTGGCTGCCCCATCCCTGGAGGTGTTCAAGGCCAGGTTGGATGGGGCTTGGAGCCCCCTGATCCAGTGGGAGGTGTCCCTGCCCATGGGGGTGGAACTGAATGGGCTTTGAGGTCCCTTCCAACCTAAACAATTCCACGGTTCTATCACTTTTATTAGGGCTGATTGTGGTAGCTTCACTGTGAGTGACTTTGGGAAGGTGAAATAATGTTCCATGCTCTTTCCAGACTGAATCTGATGCCGAATCTCTCTCCCCTTTGCAGATGAATGGTTGCGACCTGTGATGAAAAAGGACAAGCAGGTGCTGGTGCACTGGGGCTTCTTTCCAGACAGGTAATGGGATGTGGGGGGAGAAAGCAGAGCCCAGGTCTCACTTATGTTTGTTGATGGGCAAGTCTTGATTAAAACTCAGGAGCAGGAATATCCATGTCCTCAAATGAGCTGCTTCCATGGGCTGAGACCAACGGGATGGGGTTCAACCAGGCTGAGGGCCAGGTCCTGCCCTTGGGCCACACCAAGGCCAGGCAGCTCCAGGCTGGGGGAAGAGGGGCTGGAAAGGTCCCTGGAGGAGAAGGTCCTGGGGGTGTTGGTCGCCAGCGGCTGAAGAGGAGGCAGCAGTGGCCCAGGTGGGCAAGAAGGCCCCCAGCACCCTGGCTTGGCTCAGCCCTGGGGTGGCAGCAGGAGCAGGGAAGGGATGGTCCCCATGGACTTGGTGAGGCCACATCTCCAAGCTTGGGCTCAGGGTTGGTCCCCTCACTCCAAGAAGGCCCTGGAGGGGCTGGAGCGCGTGCGGAGAAGGGAGCGGAGCTGGGGAAGGGTCTGGAGAAGAGGGGCTGTGGGAGCGGCTGAGGGCCCTGGGGCTGTTTAGGCTGGAGAAGAGGAGGCTGAGGGGAGACCTCCTGGCTCTCTGCAGCTCCTGGAGAGGAGGTTGTGGGGAGGTGGGTGTTGGGCTCTGCTCCCAAGGGACAGGAGATGGGACGAGAGGGAATGGCCTCAAGGTGCCCCAGGGCAGGGTCAGATTGGACATCAGGAGAAGTTTCCTCATGGAAAGGGTTGTGAGGCCCTGGCAGAGGCTCCCAGGGAGGGGGTGGAGTCCCCATCCCTGGAGGGGTTTCAAAGCTGGGCAGATGAGGTGCTCAGGGAGCTGGGTCAGGAGTGGACAGGGACAGTTGGACTCGCTGATCTCAGAGGTCTTTTCCAACCCATGATTCTATGATTTTTTGATATCACAGCATTGGCTTCTGTTGAAATAACTTTCTCACTGGTCGAAAATTAGCTCTGCACGCCCGGAGTTGTCGAGAACCTGTGGCCATTTCAGTAGCAGAGATCAAACACCAACCACATTTAAGCTTCCTCCTTCATGCAGATGAAAAACCTTTAAATATTGATATATTTGTATCAGGTGTCACCTCTGTGTGTTGACTCTGTGTATATTTATTTATAATTGTCAGCATAGACATGAGGAATGAAATAGACACAGTTTTTCTTGCATTCAGCCTCTCCCTATTCCTCAGGATATTCCTGGTGTTGATGACAAAGTATTTTGATTTTTGCTGTCACTGACTGCAGTTCCCTGGTGTTTCCAAATAGGCTTTTTAGGGAATAACACGTGGAACAGGGAAGGCAAATGACAGCTGGAGTAAGGATCAAAGAAGAGGATGTGTAATCCTTCCTTCTAGGAGTCTCTTGCTTTAAACTGACCAGGAACAGGTTAATTAGCTTAATGCCAGGGTTAGAACTGCAGTCACTCTCAGGAGCAGGTTTGTAGTTTTAGGCTGGAGTTGGCTTCACTGGGATGGCTTTTTAGTTAAAAAAGCTAAAAATATGAATTCAGTGTCTTGGAGCCCTCCCTAATCATAGAATCATGTGGTTGGAGAACACCTCTGAGATGGAATCCCACCATACCTGTCCATACTAAACCGTGTCCCTCAGGAACTCACCCACCAGGCTTTTAATCCCCACCAGGGATGGGAACTCCACCACCTCCCTGAAGCACAACCCACTGGTTACTCCCTTAGATTTAATTCCCTGGAGAATACTTGGCTGTTTGCTCCCCACATGCTCAGAGTTGCTGAAAATAGATTTCTGGGGGTGATCTTCCTGAAGGGACATCCCAGGGGACCAATTCTGTTTTCTCTTGGCTCTTCTCCTTAGCTACGACACGTGGGTTCACGCCAATGAAATCGACGCGGAGATCGAGGATCCTCCAATTCCTGAGAAGCCTTGGAAGGTGAGTCTGAAGTTTCCCTGGAGTTGGTGCAGCTCAAGCTGAGCTGCTCCTGAAGATATGAGTTCATGTGCTGCTGGGAAACAGGTTTGATGGAGTGGGTTGGGTTGGAAGGGACCTCAAAGCCCAGCCAGTTCCAACACCACCTCCCAATGGATCAGGGGCTCAAAGCCCCGTCCAACCTGGGCTTCAGCACCTCCAGGGATGGGATCTGGGGGTTCTGGTTGACATCAGGTTAGAATCATGGAACCATGGAATGGGTTGGGTTGGAAGGGACCTCAAAACCCATCCAGTTCCAACCCCTGCCATGCACAGGGACACCTCCCACTGGATCAGGGGGCTCCAAGCCCCATCCAACCTGGCCTTGGACACCTCCAGGGATGGGGCAGCCACCACTGCTCTGGGCAACCTGGGCCAGGGCCTCCCCACCCTCACAGCAGAACATTTCTTCCCCAGATTTCATCTCAGTCTGTGCTCTTTCAGCTTCAAACCATTCCCCCTCGTGTTATCCCTTTACTCCCTGATCCAGAGCCCCTCCCCAGCTTTCCTGGAGCCCCTTCCCATGCTGATGTTCTAGGACCTCATTTGAACCTTTTCTTCTCCAGGCTGAACAACCTGCCCATGTCAGGGGGTTGGAACTGGATGGGCAGTTCCAACCCAATCCATTCCATGATTCTATGATAACATAGAATTTTTCCCTTCTCCTTGAAGATCCTTCATGGAGTTCCTGTTTCCAGCCCTGTCACCTTGTTGTTGTGTCCTTCTTCTCTTCAGGTTCACGCCAAGTGGATTTTGGACACAGATGTGTTCAACGAGTGGATGAATGAAGAGGATTACGAGGTTGATGAGAACAGGAAGTCAGTCAGCTTTCGGCAGAGAATCTCCATGAAAAACGAAGAGGTGGGTGGTTCCCTGCTCCGTGGGTGGCCTGTGGGTGCATCCATGCTCTGTGTCTTTGCAGAAGACAAGTTTCTGAGTCCCAAAATTGCTGCATTTAAGGTATTTGAGGCATCTGCGATGGCACAGTGTGGTTTGACTTCCTTCTGATGTATCCTTCATCCAGAAGTCTAAGCCTGCAGTTCAGTTTGAGGGTGCTACGAGATGGGACTCTCTGAGTTTTCCCTTTTTGAAACCAAGAGCATCAGTTAAAATTTGATTCCCAAGCCCTGTGTACTTGTTGAAACTCATCTTTTATTTCCCTCTGAATGCAGGAAGTGAGTCAGGAAACTTAAAACATGTTCATTTATCCACGAGGCCAGGATTTTACCGGGAAATCTCCCCTGATGGACACAGTTTGTGAACAAGTTCCTCATTAGACTTTGAGTCTTGCTCTGATTTCAGAGCAGGGTTCTTACTTAAATCCCTGTAGAAAATGTGAGGGGTTCACAGTGACAAAGGAAAGGATTCTGGAGCTGCGTGTGGTCCCTGTTGTGATATTATGGGGAGATATTGGAGTTATGTTGGCCATCAGGAGAAGGTTCTTCCCCCAGAGCAGAGGGTGGTGGAACACTGGAACAGCTCCCCAGGGAAGCAGCCATGACCTGAGAATATTCTAGAAGCCTTTGGCCAAGGCCCTCATCCCTGTGGGGTGAATGTTGGGGTTGTCCTGTGCAGGGACAGGACCTGGAGTTGATGATCCTTATGGGTCCCTTCCAACTCAGGGCATTTTGTGATTCCATGATTAGTGCTTTTGGCTTTGTTTAGTGCCAAAATGACCATGTTTATTTTGGCCTGGCTTGAGGGGTTTCCTTTGGAAGGGAAGTCCTTCCCTAACTGTCTCTGCAGTGAGACCTGACAACTCCTAAGAAGGCTTAAGGGTGTTGGAGCGGGGCCAGAGGAGGCCCCGGAGATGATGGGAGGGCTGGAGAACCTCTGGTGTAAGGCCAGGCTGGGAGAGTTGGGGTTGTTCAGCCTGGAGAGGAGAAGGCTGTGGGGAGACCTTAGAGCAGCTTCCAGTGCTGAAAGGGGCTCCAGGAAAGCTGGGGAGGGGCTTTTTCCAAGGACCTGGAGTGACAGGACGAGGGGGAATGGCTTTAAATTGGAAGGGGGAGATTGAGATTGGACATTGGGAAGGATTTCTTGAGGATGATGGTGGGGAGGCCCTGGCCCAGGTTGCCCAGAGCAGTGGTGTCTGCCCCATCCCTGGAGGTGTTGAAGGCCAGGCTGGATGGGGATTTGAGCCCCCTGATCCAGTGGGAGGTGTCCCTGCACATGGCAGGGGGTTGGAACTGGATGGGCTTTGGGGTCCCTTCCAACCCAACCCATCCCATGACTCTGTGTCATTGAGGGTGTCACCTGCACCCTGTCATTAGCTGCAGCATTTGTGCTGAGCTGATGCCTGTGCTCCCCCCACAGCCCGTACGGAGTCCAGAGAGGAGAGACAGGAAGGCAGCAGCAAGTACAAGGAAGAGGAAACATTCTCCTTCCCCACCACCAACTCCCGCTGAGTCGAGAAAGAAGACCGGGAAAAAAGGGTGAGCCTTGAGATCCTGGGATCTGGGGCAAATATTCCTAAAGAACTGCTTCTGGGGAGCTCTGTGTCACCTCTCACTCGTCTCAGCCGAGGTTCCACTGCAATAATGATTTCTGCAGTGGGCAGGAGGGGGTTTTTTGTGCAATTCATGTGATTTTTCACTCCTCTGTGGGATTGAGTTGGCTGCGGGTGGAGGCGAATGTGGCGCTCGTTGTCGAGTTCTGTGTCAGCTCCAGGGTCACTGCTGCATCAGGAGTGGAATTCATCAAATGAGAAGTTCCTCAGCTGCTTCTAAAATAACTCAGAGTAGTTTTTATAGCAGTGCCTGTCCTTTTTTTTGAAGGATTACTGCATTTACTGAGGGGTTGTGTCCGCATAGGCTTCTCCTTCCAAGGCCACTGCTCAAATGTGACTTTAATGAGTAGCATTTGTGGTTACAGTTGGGCTACAAAGGAGGCTTTTTCCAGTGCTAATTGGAAAAATAAAGGCCAAATTTATATCTAAATAAAAGCTTATTTATAGTGGGGTTTATATATATGGAGGGGAGCAATTCTGAACTGAAAAAACAGGTCTTGTTTAAATAAACCTGTTGGGCTTTAATGCGACAAGATTAGAAATATATCATCTGAGATGGGAAAGAATTAGTTGATAATCTGGATTACTTTTTTATCAGTTCTTGTTTAATAGACTTGTTGGGCTCTAATACAACCAAATTGGAAATTTATCATCTGAGATGGGAGAAAAAAAAGAGTTGATAATCTGGATTATTTTTCTATCAGGTCTTGTTTAATAGATCTGTTGGGCTTTAATATGACAAGATTGATAATTTGTCATCAGAGGTGGGAAAAATGTTAGTTGATAATCTGGATTACTTTTTTATTTGAAGTGTGAAGCCTGAATTAGACTCTGGAAGGAAAGGTGTGGGTGCTTCTGCCTTCCTCGGTGCATGGAATCGATGGAGACAGTTTTGGGTTGGGATCAAGGTTTATATTTCTATACAGTGCTTGTCTCCAGTCTTGAAATAGTGGAAAAGGCTTCCTTTTTTAATTTACTCCTCTAATATACAGAGGATGTTTTTCATTGTCTCCACCAGCACCACTTCCTACAGCATTCTTGTTTCCATCAATATTTTAACTCCATCCTTTAATCCCAAGATCTGAAGAATAACATCAAGATGAGAACATCTGGGAGTTGCAGCTGGCAGAGAATCTGTGTCTGATCTGTTTTAGGCAAACAGCCTTATATGGGAAAAGGAGAGGGCAGAAAGAGGAGGATGAGCAGGAAGATCTCACAAAGGACATGGAGGATCCCACCCCAGTCCCAAATATCGAAGAAGTGGTACTTCCCAAAAATGGTAAAATATCCATACGCTGGATTCTTTGATTGTTTAACCAAAAATACACCTGGCAAATCTTTGAAGCAGGTTGGGGCCACGGGGCCAGGTGGGCTGTGCTCTAAATTGATCCAGTCAGGGCTTTGAATGGGACAACTGGGAAGGACACTGGACACGCCTTCCTTGGGCTTTTTGAAATGTATCCATGAAAATCCACTTAAAGGTTGAGTTTCACCTATTTTAAGGCAGCTCCAACCCATTAACCAGAGCTTATGATTTGGGATATGGAGTTTAATGGAGGGCAATAATTATATGTCACGTTCCTGAGATGAGCACATCAAGTGAGTGGAGACTCCAGCAACACCACAGATGCCTTAATCCTTTTCCAAAGAGTAAAGATAACTCAGGAAAACGAATCCCTGTGCCAAGCTCTGGACACCAAACCATTTTGAGTGTCACAGTGTTTGGTTTGACCTGGCACATGGGGATTGGTCTGTGTTGGAGAGGTGGAAGAGGTGCAGTGCTTTGTGCAGGGACTACAGGGAGAGGGGTCTCTACTGGGACCAGTGCTGGTCAGTATTTGCTTTGACGTTATGGACACCCTCAGCAGGTTTGTGGGTGACACCAAGCTGAGTGGGGCTGTGGTGACACCAGGAGAACAGGGTGGCATCCAGAAGGACCTGGACAGGCTGGAGAGGGGGGGCTGTGGGAACCTCATGAGGATCAACAAGGCCAAGGGGAAGGTCCTGCACCTGGGTCAGGGCAACCCTTTATCAATAGAGGATGAGGGACAATGGGATTGGGAGCAGAACTGAGGAGAAGTCCTTGGTGTGCTGGGGGTGAGAAGCTCCCCAGGAGCCACCAACGAGCGCTCCCAGCCCAGAAACCCCCCGTGTGCTGGGCTGGATCCAAAGAGTGGGAGCAGCAGGGCCAGGGAGGGGATTCTGTCCTTCTGCTCCACTCTGGGGAGACCCCACCTGGAGTCCTGTGTCCAGGGCTGGAATCCCCACCAGCAGAAGGAGATGGAGCTGTTGGAGCGGGGCCAGAGGAGGCCCCGGAGATGATGGGAGGGCTGGAGAACCTCTGGTGTGAGGCCAGGCTGGGAGAGTGGGGGTTGGTCAGCCTGGAGAGGAGAAGGCTCTGGGGAGACCTTAGAGCAGCTTCCAGTGCTGAAAGGGGCTCCAGGAAAGCTGGGGAGGGGCTTTTTCCAAGGGCCTGGAGTGACAGGACAAGGGGGAACGGCTTTAAATTGGAAGGGGGAGATTGAGATGAGATCTTGGGAAGGAATTCTTGAGAGTGAGGGTGGGGAGACCCTGTCCCAGGTTTCCCAGAGCAGTGGTGGCTGCCCCATCCTTGGAGGTGTTGAAGGCCAGGTTGGATGTGGCTTGGAGCCCCTGATCCAGTGGGAGGTGTCCGTGCCCATGGAAGGGGGTGGAACTGGATGGGCTTTGAGGTCCCTTCCGATGGAACCCAACCCAACCCTATTCTTTCCTTTTCCCTTTTTCCCCCTTTTTTCCCTTTTTCCTCCTTTTTTCCCTTTTCCCCCCTTTTCCCCCCTTTTCCCCCCTTTTCCCCCCTTTTCCCCCCTTTTCCCCCCTTTTCCCCCCTTTTCCCCCCTTTTCCCCCCTTTTCCCCCCTTTTCCCCCCTTTTCCCCCCTTTTCCCCCCTTTTCCCCCCTTTTCCCCCCTTTTCCCCCCTTTTCCCCCCTTTTCCCCCCTTTTCCCCCCTTTTCCCCCCTTTTCCCCCCTTTTCCCCCTTTTCCCCCTTTTCCCCCTTTTCCCCCTTTTTCCCTTTTCCCCCCTTTTTTCCTTTCCCCCCTTTTTTCCTTTCCCCCCTTTTTTCCTTTTCCCCCCTTTTTCCCCTTTTCCCCCCTTTTTCCCCTTTTCCCCCCTTTTTTTCTTTTCCCCCCTTTTCCCCTTTTCCCCCCTTTTTTCCTTTTCCCCCGTTTTTTCCTTTTCCCCCGTTTTTTCCTTTCCCCCCCTTTTTTCCTTTTCCCCCCTTTTTTCCTTTTCCCCCCTTTTTTCCTTTTCCCCCCTTTTTTCCTTTTCCCCCCTTTTTTCCTTTTCCCCCCTTTTTTCCTTTTCCCCCCTTTTTTCCTTTTCCCCCCTTTTTTCCTTTTCCCCCCTTTTTTCCTTTCCCCCCCTTTTTTCCTTTTCCCCCCCTTTTTTCCCTTTTTTCCCTTTTTTCCCTTTTTTCCCTTTTTGCCCTTTTTCCCCTTTTGCCCTTTTTCCCCCTTTTGCCCTTTTTCCCCCTTTTGCCCTTTTTCCCCCTTTTGCCCTTTTTCCCCCTTTTGCCCTTTTTCCCCCTTTTGCCCTTTTTCCCCCTTTTGCCCTTTTTCCCCCTTTTGCCCTTTTTCCCCCTTTTGCCCTTTTTCCCCCCTTTTGCCCTTTTTCCCCCCTTTTGCCCTTTTTCCCCCCTTTTGCCCTTTCCCCCCCTTTTTTCCCTTTCCCCCCCTTTTTTCCCTTTCCCCC
>JAUMJL010000964.1:0-84101 GCA_033558185.1 Dromococcyx pavoninus
AGCACGGCCTCGCTCGGAAAGGGACCGAGCGGTGTGCGGACCCGCCCCGCCCCGGCTGCAGGCGTCCCGTGTGTGGGGGCTGCGGGGTTTCCAGGATCCTCCCAGCATGCTCCGATCCTCGCCCCCCAGCTGACCCACCAGAGTGACTTCCAGGGTGCTCCCACTCTCACCCCTCAGTTGCCCAAGGCCATCCAGGGTGCCCACGGTGCTCCCACCCTCATCTCCCAGTTAGTTGCCCAAGGTGGTGAGCCAGGGAGCCAGTTTCACCGCTGCAGGGCCTTCCAGGATGCTCCCACCATCACCCCCAGTTGCCTGAGGTAGCAAGCTGGGGTAGCAGTGCCCTCAGCACGGGGCCTTACAGGGTGCTTCCCACCCCCACCTCCCAGTTGCCTGAGGTGGTGAGGTGGGCTGCCAGTTTCCCTCTCACAGGACCTTCCAGGGTGCTCCCGTTCCCCTCGGGCCATGCTGATGGATGGCTGAGCTTTGCCTTGGCTGCTGCCCTGCTCTCCCAAGGGTCTCAGGGCTGACCACAGTTCTCCGCAGAGCTCATAAGGAGTTTTCCCATCCAGGTCCCAAGGCACTTGCGGCTGTCACTGTCCCCTCCAGCCTGTGTTGGCTTCTCTCGCTGTGCCAGGTGGCTGCTTGCCAGGCGGCCGCTGCACCACGTGGCACATTCGTGCTGACCATCCCAGCTTCTTTTGACAAAGTATACACTCCTTGCCTTTGTGCTTGGCAAGAAAACCCTCCCTAGGCGCTCCAGAGCTTCAGTGCTTACCTGAGGGCAGCCAGGAGTGAAGGTTCTATTAATAGGACTGACCTGTTTCCTCTTCATGTGGGGAAGAGGGGGGAACAGCACTGTGGGGCCAGGAGGGACTTTGAGAAATCACCTTTCCAAGTGATTTGAGGCAGCAGCAAGGCTGCCTGGCAGAGTTTTGTCCAAAGCAGGCGGCTTTGGCATGGGGCTCAGAGATCCCCAGGAATCTACCAGACACCTCAGATAGCCCAGGAAAGGGGCTGTACCTGAAGGAATCTCTTCTGTGTAGTCACCTCGAGATGAGATGAGCCCTGCTGTGCCAGGACTCCATCACACAGCCCTCCAATGCCAGCCAGGCTGTTCCCATCTCACTAGTGATCCTTTGCCATGGGTGCTGGCATGTCACCTCTGCACCAGTGCTCCCCCAACAGGAACTGGTTACACACTCGAGTGTCATCTGTTCTCTTCAGGAATCATTTAACCCCTTTTCTGCCCCCTCCCACACTGCCAGAGATGGCTTTTACCATCTTGGCCCTTCCTTCCACAAGGACAGAGCTGATCCCAAGGTTTCTCCTGTCCTACCCATTTGCTATCAACTCTGCCATATAGAATAACAGAATGTCCTGCATTGGAAGGGACCTACAAGGATCACCAAATCCTACTCCTATCCCTGCACAGGAGATCTCCAACATTCACACTATGTGTCTGCAGGCATTTTCCAAATGCTTCTGGAATATTGTCAGGCTTGGCCTGTGACTGCTTCCCTGAGGAGGTGTTCCAGTGCACCACCACCCTCTGGGGGAAGAGCCTTTTCCTAATACCCAAACTAACCCTCCTCTGGCACATCTTCCTGGCGTTTCCTTGGGTCCTGTCATTGGTCACTGGAGAGATCAGTGCCTGCTCCTCCTCTTATCCTTGTGAGGGAGCTGTAGACTGCAGTGAGGTCCCCCCCTCAGTTTCCTCTTCTCCAGGCTGAACAGACCAAGTGACTTCAGCCTCTCATCACGATTTCTCCTCTAGACCCTTCACCAGCTTTGTGGCCTCCTCTGGACACTCTCCAGTAGTTTTATGTCCTTTTTATACTTTAGTGCTCAAAACTGAACACAATACTCAAGGTGGGGCCTCACCACTGCAGAGCAGAGTGGGACAATCACCTCCCTCATCCAACTGGTGATGCTGTGCTTGATGCACCCCAGGACACTGTTGACCCTCTTGGCTGCCAGGGCTCACTGTTGGTTCATGTTCAACTTGCCATAGACCAGTACTCCCAGGTCCCTTTCCCTGGGCTACTCTCCAGCCTCTCGCTCCCCAGTCTGCATGTACATACCTCCCAAGCCTTTCTTCCATCAGGACGTGTGGCCATTCCCGATAATATAGAATACCTTTCCTTGCTCTCTTGCCACGGCTGGCCTGGAGACAGGTTCACACTCCACAAGGCAGGGTCTACAGAGGGAGACAGGGCTTTCCCAGCACTGCCTTCAAAGTTTCACCCCTGCTTTTCTTGCCTGGCTGGCAGGCCTGGCACTGTTGCTCCAGGGAAAGCTTTGTAAGAATGGAGGAAGAAGACCTCCCTTTTTGCCCCTCGCTAGCAGGTCGTTCACAGTTTGTTCACGTTGTTAAAGAGCACTTAAAGAAAACACAGCCAATCCCAAAATAAAATCCAGGGACAGGTGGCCATTCAGTGTCCTTGAACTTTGATTATATCCCCCACTTTGAGGGGTGACTTGCTCAAGCCTGGCTTCCAGTCCTATCCCAGCAGGAGTCAGCCCAAGTTCTACTCCAGTGCAGGGTGATCAACTCACTCCTTTTCAACAAAGTCCACAGAGAGTTGTGAGCTCCTCTCCCCAGGGCAGTAGTTTTTTAACCTCATCAAAGCTGGTGTTTGTTGGCGGCTGGGGTGCATTCTTCACAGCCCACCTCCCCCGCACTTCTGATCTTGGGAGTCACTGCAGGACTGTGTCCCACCCGGAGCTCTATGGACTTGTAAGCAAAACACATCAGCTGGATGCTTCTACTGAGCTGATCAGTAGCACAGCAATCTGCACTGCCTTCAAAGGAACCAGAGGTGATGTTTCTGGGCAGCAGCATCCCAGAGCTTGCACAGCCTCAAAAGAGCAAAGGGGCACAGCTGGAGACCTTCATCAGTATGCACACACCTGGTCCATCCTTGATAGTCCTCCATGGGGACACGTGTCCTGTTGTGTCACCTCCGGGGCACTGCCTTGCCAGGGCACAGAGTGAGCCCAGGGGATGCAGTGGGTCAGGGAAAGCCAGCAACGGCAGGGAGCCCAGTGCTCCTGCGTCTCGACGCATTGGCAGGGAGACAGCAAAAGCCAGCAGCACTGTCCTATCACTGCAGCCCCATCACCCACCTCCTGCTGTCCTGCAGGCACAGGGTGCCAAGCCTGGGTAACATCACTGCCATCCAGCAGCTGGGGGACGGGAAGATTTAGATTACACATTAGGAAGAAATTCTTCATGATGAGGGTGGTGAGGCAAGTTGCCCAGTGAAGCTGTAGATGTGGTCAGGCCAGGCTGGTCTAGTGGAAGGTGTCCCTGCCCACGGGGGTAAGAACTGGATGATATTTAATGTCCTTTCCAACCCAACCCATTCTATGATTTAGCCCTAGCAGGAAGGCATTGGCTCCTTCCCAGACAGCCATCCCACCTAGGTCCTAGGGAAAGGATGCTCCTCATGTCCTTTGCACTGTGCCCCTGCTGCCAGGCACAGTCAAAGGTGGCCCTAGGTCAAAGGTGTGCATGTCTTCAGCTCAGGGCTCAAGGTGTGCGTGTCTCCCAGCCTGGCACCATCAGAGGAGGACAAGTGCAAACACTGTGGCCAGTGGGGTGGGAGAAGGTTATCTGGGGCCCAGTAGTGGAAAAACTCTCAGTGTGTGACTAAGGCACGATAGGACCAGGTGTGGATCCAGACAGGGCAAGCAAGCCAGGGAGTTATCGCTTCCCCGTGGGTTCAGGTGCTTGAAGCCAAATGTTTCCTAAGGGTGCGGTGACAGCCACAGCCCCGTTATCACGGCGCCTGGCCCACCCCAATGGTGGAGACACGAGGGAAGGCTGCTGGACCTTCTCACTGTGGCAGGGATGGGACACTTCCCACCATCCTGCTAAGAAGGGGTACAGCAGCCCTGGGAGCATCCTTCAACAGGGATGCCTCTTCCCTGGGGACCTGAGCTCCCACCTTGTGTTGTAGCAAGGAAAATTCTGTGTCAGCTCCTCCAAGCTCCCCCAAATTATCCTGAGCACCCAGGCTGTGTCCTACCTCCAGCACCCGCATGCCCTCCCCATCTCCATGCTGTCCCCATGGACCACAGCAACCCCAGGGTTGAGCCAAGTGCAAGGAGCCCTCCCAGACCTGCAGCCCTTCCTTCTCCCCATGGCCCCACATCCCTAGACCAGCTCTGTGGGACCTATTGACTGCAGGATGGGGGATCCCCATCAGCTGTCTCACCCCCAGAGGACAGAAACCCACTGGAGCTGCTCTTTTGCTCTCCCTCCAGCAGTGAAACCCCCGGGGCTCTGGTTCTGCTGACAGGTGACTGCAGAGTGCCAGACCACACTGCAGCCGTGACTCACCCCTCTGCCAGGTGGTGTTTCTCCATTCCTCACTCCTTCTCTTCCCTGCTTGCTTCCCTGCTCTTCTGCTTCAGCTACACCCCAAAGCCATGAAGCTGAGCTTTAAGGTTTGCAGGGGGACTCAAGGACCTCTGTACCGCCTTCCACTGCAGCTCCCAGGGGCCTTTCTGCCAGGAGGGCCAAGGAAGGGGAAGGAAGGCCAGGGTAGTAGAAGGAGATATGTCCTGGAGTGAAGTTTGTGTGGCTCCTGGAGTGGGCATTTTGGTTTGAGCACCACAACACTGCCCTGCCAGCCAGCTTTCCCTTTGCACCATCCCTGCAGCAGCCCAGTGTGTGATCCCAGCCACCAAGACCCACCCCAGGCTGGGTCAGCCATGGACTCAGGAGCTGAATGTCGATAAATCAGCTTTTCAGGAATCAGCCTGACTTCTCCAGAGCATCCTCCTGCCCTATGACACAGGACACACTTGGTTGACTGGCACATTCTGAGTGCCACTGTACCCCTGCCAGGCTGAGACAAAGCACTTTGCAGCTGATCACGGGTGCATAGACCGCAGGCAAGGATTGTGCTCCAGCTCTGCCTTCCTCAGCACTGCCAAGGGTGTTTTCTTGCTGTCCTCATCGCTTTCCAAGGGCAGGTTTTGCTGAGAACAGGCCTGGACTCCCTCCTCCAACGGAGAGTGCGTCTTGGCCCAGGCAATTTGAAGAGGGTGTATTTTATTAACGACAAATTAACCGTAATTGCCGTTTCCACTACAGCCACTCCTTGTCCAGGCAAGGATCCTGGCCATGTCAGTCCCCACAACCACTGTGTGCCCGAAGGAGCACCTTGCCCAGAGCCCAGGGAAGTGAAGCCAGGATGGCTCTGCCCAGAGAAGAACCTGAAGCACCTTCCCCTGCTGTCGTCACCATGTAAGGCAGTGGTGGCAAAGGCAGGCCTCACTCCCGCCCCAGCACAGCAATGATGAAAGGCAAGGAAGAACTGGTTTGTGCTCTGATCTCAGAGCTGAACCTCAAAACAGACACGGACCGTCACCCTGGCTCCCAGGATTCTTAGGGAGGACAGCAGAGCCAGCCTTTCCAGTGGGACAGGATGGTTGGAGAAATTCATCGTTCCCCTGGAAATAAAAATAATAATCATAATAAAAACACAAAGCCAGAGATTACTTGTACACACACAAACACGCAAGCACGCACTCTCTCCCCATCTGGCTTTGCCAGCCTGACTCATTGGTAATTCAAACAGCCCACACCTTTCCCTCTCCCTCAGTGTGACGTTTCAAACGAGTTGTAGGGGAAGAGGCAGCATTTTTTTCTCCAGCCACCCCACCAGTGTCAGCCCTTCACCCCTGGGTACCTGGAATCCCAGAAGCAAGACCCCCCGCCCTTGGTACCCCATCACAAGTCACTTCTGTCCCAGCACAGTCACCCCCATGCACACACCTCTCAGAAAGTGGGGCAAGCGGAGGATGGAGGCTGCTGTGGAAAAGACAAGTGATTGAGCCTGGTGGATCTGTGACACCTGTGGATGCAGTCCCCTTGTCCCATGCCCAGGCCCGCAGGTGAGACATGACATCCTAAGCTGCTACCACCCTACCTGGAGACACCTTCACTTTTGTACCTGCTCAGGGCAGACCTCAAGGCAAGGTTCTGGCCCTGAGACACTTGGCCTGACCCCAAAACACTAGCCACCTTTCTGGCAAGCACAAGTCTCACTTTGCCATTCTCAATCTCTTTTCCAGCTTGACACTTCATGGCTACAAGCAGGAAACTGGGAAGAAGCAGGATTCAGCCCTACCCAGCCCATGTTCACAGCACAGCTACACCCCACTTCCGATTGCGGGACGAGGAGCCCCAGGGCATCCCCCAGCCCTGGCCAGATGCCTGGGGTTGCGGCAGTGACCACAGGAGCAGGAAGCCACCATCACCCTGGGCCAGGGCACCGCACAGCCCGCACAGCACGCTCCCTGTGCTCTCAGTATGGTGTCAGGTCTGGACAAGCCCCAGCCTTCAGAGGGATGTGTGCATCACAGGCAATCAGCCGTGGGAGGGAGGGAGCCAGACCTGCTTGCTGAGCTTGGGACCTGCCAGCACGCTTGTGCTGAGTCACCACCTATTAACGCAGGGAAACCTCAGCACCCGAACCCCGCCAAGCTGCCAGGCCACCCCTGGCAGGACAGCAGCAGCAGCACACAGGACCAGGCAGCTGCCACAGACCTCCCGGCTGTGACTACAAGGCTGGTGCTGCAGAGGTCCTGCTGCGGGGGACAGCGGGACAGGACTGCTGAGGAAGAAAATCGAAGGCTCCCGGTACGGTTTCGGCTGCTGTTCCCCTCGGCAATGACTCACCACAGGACCAGTCACACCATCCCGGTGCCGCAATTGCCCCATCTGCAGATTAGGGAAACTGAGGCACAGGGAAGTGGGGTGACTCAAGAGCTGTTGCACAGGAGATGCTGCTCAGATGCCGAGGCTTGGGCGTTCCCCATTGATCCTCCACAGCCAACTTAAGCAGAAATGAACATCGATGTAAATATTTACTGACAAGCAAGCCCAGCCTCACCCTCTCCTCTCTCAGAAGAAAGCTTTAAAGTAAACTCTCCTGGTTCTTTCATGTTTACATCTTGTTTATTTATTATACAGCAGATCACAATATTTCAACAGTTTGCATATAAAGAAAAGTAACATTTCATAGTGCAAGAGACCTAACGTGCCCAAGCAGAGAAATGTTAATTAACAATATACACAGACGGGAACAGTGCACTTCCCAAAGCCGAGACTCATCTGTGTTCCCAGCAGGAAGAAAAAAATATATTAAAAAACCAGAAACATTATATATTACTGCTTTGTTTAATTTACAACTTGCTTTGCAGAAGCTGCACATAAAAAGACTCATTTTCTTTTGAGCTTCTCCCCCCATTTTTTCCCCTCTACAAAAGTTTCAAGTATAATAGAGACCTGGGCATTCATAGCTGGACTCGCTATCCCTTACACACTAAGTTTTAAAAAAGCAGCACGGGGAAGGCAGCTGCAGCAGTACCTGGTGTCATCCTGAGGGGAAGAACAAGACAAATGAAAGCAGAGAAGAGCCATTTCAGGCTCCCAAGAGGAAAACTGTGGGAATGGCCAGGATGGGACAGCCTGAAGGGGTCCCAAGCTGTTGATGGGAGCCTCCCCAGCTCCCTGTGCAAGGTGATGCTGCGGTGCCAACCCCTGCAAACCTTTAGAGCCACAGTCAGGTCCCACCCTTGCCCCAGCCAGCCTGGGCTTTTGGGTCAGGAGGTTTGTTCTGATGGCCACAACCGAGAAGACCAGCAACCCATTTCCCAGTGCCATGACCCACGCATCCAGCGGGTGCAGATATCCAGCAGAAGTGCGGCTGGAGTCAGCCACCACAGTCTCTGGAGCCAGGGGGTGCCAAGATCAGCAGAGGAGAAAGGTTTTTAAGCTGATGCCAAATACATGCTAGGAGCTCTGGGGACAGATCCCTGCAGCCTCCCATCCCAACTCACCAGGTGCCTGGCTAGGAGAGAACCTCCAGGCATGGGGAGCTGGGTGGTGGTGCCTGGGCAAGGGCTGGAGACACTTCTTGCAGCTTTGCTCCCCATCGCCATCCCAAAGCATGGGCTAGGCCCAGCTCTCACAGCAGGGGCAGGAGGAGAAAACTAAATATTGACTACAAGCAGAGAGGGCTGGGCGGCCGGGCTGCTCCTCAGTGCCATCTCCAGTGCCATCCACAGCCCGACGCTATTTACACCGTGATCTGGCTCTGGGGACACCAAGTCGGGCCGGGGCCTGCTGCTCACATGTGCCGCTTCATGTGAAGGGCCAGGTGGTCAGAGCGGGAAAAAGCCCGCTCGCAGAGGTGGCACTGGAAGGGTCGGTGACCTGTGTGCTTGCGGTAGTGGCGGGTCAGCTCGTCGGAGCGGGCAAATTTCCAGCCACAGCCTTCCCAGGTGCAGTGGTAGGGCTTCTCGCCTGCAGAGGAGAGGGGGTGTCAGTGGGCTTGGAGGTCCCCATCCTCCTTACGCCTACATCCCTGTGCTCCCCTGCCCAGTACCCTTAAGAGAGAGAAGGGAGCCCCTCTGTGCATTTGTCCCCCGTCCACCTTTGCCTGCCCAACCTTTACTTTTGTTCCTAATCTTCCTGCCCTTCCCCACATGCCCCTCCTCTGGGCACCCTTCCCTATGTGCCCATGCCCCACTTCAAACTGTGGGTGCTCCCCTGCCCATCCTTGCTGTGGGGCCACACCACGTGCCCCATCCCAGATCTGCCAGAGGGTCTTCCCTCTCCATTTGCTCCCAGCCCAGTCGGGCAGACTTCTCCGTGACCTCCCAGACCCTGTCTCTTCAGGCACACCCGGGCCCTGAAGCCAGCAAAGGGGGGGTGTCACGGGAGTGCTCCCATTGTGTTCCTTGGTCCCTGTGTGCCACTGCCCGACCCACTGAGTGGTCGTGCCTGGGCAGGGGCTGGAGCCACTTCTTGCAGCTTTTCTCCTCATCTATACCCCAAGCAGCCCTTCCCCACCACTCGGCTGGGCGCAGCTCTCTCAGCGTCCTGAGCGCTCCCGGATCAGCCCCACTTGCACCCCACCCCACGCAGGACCCCTCCGTGCAGCCCCTGCTGGCTACGGGGTCTCTCTGGGTGTCCCCAGCCAGTCCCACCACGGGAAACTTCCATATGCTTCCCACCCAGTCCCGCCATGTGGGCCCTCCACGCGCTCCCGGACTGACCAAGGAAGGAAGGCTTTTCCATGTTCTCCCCACCGGTCCCACCACGGGGACCCCTCCATTCCCTCCTAGACAGACCAAGGGGGTCTTTTTCGTGTGCTCCCCACCCGGTCCTACCACTGGGACCTTCCATGCACTCCCAAACTGACCAAGGGGGGGCTTTTCCATGTGCTCCCCACCCGGTCCCACTACAGGGACCCTCCATGTGGTCCTCCCAAACTGACCAAGGGGTCTTCTCCACGCGCTCCCGATGCCACCACCTCCGGGACTCCCCCCGAAGCGGGCTCACCATGCGGTCCAGCCGCCCGACCCCGGCGCCCCTTACCTGTGTGGGTCCTCATGTGTGCCTTGAGGTGGGAGCTCTTGGTGTAGGTCTTGCCGCAGCCCGGGTATTCACAGTTGTGCACGGCCGTCCTCTTGCGCGCCCACGAGCGCCGGCCGCGCTTGGGCTTGCAGTCCTCAGGTGGAGGGGCTCCGGCTGAGAAATACTCCAGGACTGGCGAGTTGGGAGGTGTGACCAGTAGCCCAGGCAGGCCCCCCGGCCCCGGCCCTTTCAGGGGCTCCCTGAAAACACTGAAGTGTCCATGGAACTGCGGCGGCTGTGGGGCAAAGTGGGGCGCGTAGCGGTGTGGGGCCATGGAGTAGTGGGGTGGGAGGTCGGGCAGGAGGTGGTTGTCAGCGCCGGGCAGGGGCTCCTCGGGGGGGCCCAGGCGACCGTGGTGGGGGAAGCCTGGGTAAGGCAGCGGTGGCCCTGGCACCGGTCCCGGTGCCACACGTGGCTTGTGCTCTCCACCAGCCGGCCCCAGGTAGTCGGTGGCTTGCAGCCCCAACATGCAGGCTCGCTCCTCCGGCTGCTCCTTCTTGATGCGGGGCCCGAAAGACTGCGAGGGGTCCAGGGGCAGCGGGCGGGGCAGATGCAGGGCTGGGTGGTGATGGGGGTGATGGTGCGGGGCACCGCCGGGCACCCGCAGCTCCGTGTACTCCCTCCGCTGAAGGTCGCAGTGGCCGGGCAGGTCGGGGGTGAGCAGCTCGGCCACGTAGCTGTGGCCCTGGCCCTCGGGATAAGGCGCTGGAAACTTGCCCGGCGTGGGGTAGGAGCCGTCGCTGTCATAGGTGGTGCCACAGCTCTCCGGGGGTCTCGGGCAGGGGGTAGTTGGGACCCGGTGGCCCCTGCCCGCCGCTGCTCGTGTGCGCCAGGATGAAGTCCAAATCCACGAACTTGCCCAAGTCGTCTTCTTCTCGCTTGACCGCGGAGCCGCTGCTGTCCTGCTGCAGCATCCTCTGCGAGGGAAAAGAGGAGGGTCAGCATCGGCAAGGCTTCCCGCAACCCGCCCAAGGGGTTGAGAGGCAGAGGGGCGTCTGCCCCCACCCACCTACACCGAGCCCCAGCTCGGGGATGCTCTGGCCTGTACCCCACTTGCCACCCCAAGCCCCAGGCCGGGCTGTTTTACCTCTTACCCAACTTTTCCACCCCCCCAACCCATGCTGCTCTGACAGGTACCCCCTTCTTTGCTTCGCTGAGCCCAGCCGGGTATGCGGTGTCCCGCAACCCCATCTGCTGTCGCTCTCAGGGCTAGTCAATCCCGTACTCCACTTTGCTGCCCTTGCCGGGGCTGCTGTGCCCCGTATGCCATTTTTCCACCCCTTCCTGCCACTCTAAGCCCCCAGACGGGGCTGCTCTGCCCCGTACCCCACTTGTTGCCCACTCCTGCCACTCTGAGCCCCTCCCCCGGGGCTGCTCTGCCCCGGACCCCACTCGGCATCCCTACTTGACACTCCGAGCCCCAGACGGGGCTGCTCTGACCCGCGCCCCCCTTCGCCGCCCCCCCACGGCGCTTACGCTGAGCATGTCCGCTGGCCTCTCCTCCAGCGGCAATAAGTTTGCGAAGGTGGAGATGGAAGGCAGGGCGCTGTCGCCCACGGCCGCCGCCATGGCGGGGCGAGGAGCGGGGCAGGGGCAGAGGCAGGGGCAGGGGCAGCGCGGAGCCCGGCTCCGCTCCCCGCGGCAGCAGCGCTGCTCTGCGCCGCCCGCGCCCACAAGCTGTTAACGGCGTGGCCGCGCTCCTATTGGCCCGCTGCTCATTGCTATTCGCCGCCGCCGCTTCCTATTGGCTGCCCCTCACCTAAGCAACGCCCCCTCCCGCGGGGGGCTGTGGCCGCCCCTGCCCCGAGGCTCCAGCTTGGGGGACGCGACGGGACCCTCGCGCTCCGTCCCATGGCGGGGACGCCGCGCTCTGCCTCACGGAGGGGCAGGAGTGCCCGTGGGGATCTCAAAGACCAAGGTCCCTCCTGCCCAGCCCTACGACACGAATTACTTGGGGGGGGGGGGGTGGGGCTGTGAATCGCCAGACAGGGGTTCCCCCAGTTCACTGCCCCGAGTGGGCCAGGGGCAATGGCCTTGTCTGGGGAGGGAGTTTTTACAAGGACAAGTAGCGATGGGACGAGCGGTATTGCCTTTAAATTTAAAATGGGAAGATTTGGATTGAACATTAGGAAGAAATCATCCTGGGGTGCAGGATATCCAGCGCTAAAGCCTCTGCCATGAGGGCAAGCTGAGGGAATTGGGGTTGTTCAGCCTGGAGAAGAGAAGGCTCTGGGGAGACCGTAGAGCAGCCTCCCAGTACTGAAAGGGCCTCGGGAAAGCTGGGGAGGGACTTTTTACAAGGGTAAGTAGTGATAGGACAAGGGGGAATGGCTTTAAATTGGAAGGGTGAAGATTTAGATTAGACGTTAATGAAGAAATTCTTCACAATGAGGGTGGTGAGGCCCTGGCACAGGTTGCCCAGGGAAGTTGTGGATGGCCCATCCCTGGAGCTTTTCAAGGCCAGGTTGGATGAGGCTTTGAGCAACCTGATCCAGTAGAAGATGTCCCTGCCTATGGCAGGGGGATTGGAACTGGGTGATCTTTAAGGTCCCTTCCAACCCAAACCATTCTATGATTCTATGTCACATTGCAGTGTGCATGGACAGGAACATGGACAGAAACTACATATCCCACTACGGAAGGTCTGGTGTAGGTTTACAGCTGAAAGCACACCCACCAGTGAGCAGGGCACTGCACTCATCAAGGGGCACACCAAGTGGGTCAACAAGCAAAAGTGTCATCACAACCAGATCTGGTGCCAGCCAGGGAGCTGGGCCGGGGTGGCTGAGCCCCGCTGTCCCCACACTGCTCACTTCATGTAATGGCACCCATGAGGCTGCGACCCCCCATGCTGGTGCTGTCAGGGAGGCAATCAGCAGCCCAGAACGCACCAGCTCCCATCTGGCCGCGTGCAGGGTGCATGTGTGAGCTGAGATAACTGTCTGGCAGACCCTGCCGGGGGGCTGGCAACCTGCCTGCATTGCCTCATCTCGCCCCGCAGCCCCTCTGGGACGTTCTTCTGTCCTGCCCGAGGACCAGCACCACAACCGAGCCTCTGACCGCTCTGCCGTAGGGACCATGGGAGTCATGAAGGGACTGGGATGTCCCACCTCACAGGAGACAACAGGTATCCTGCTCCATACCAGTGAATCAGAATGTGGTGTGGAGATGCAGGATGCTTCCCAGGGGCTCCCTGCCACCCTATCCAACTTGTAGGGAGACCTTCTCCACTTGGCCCCCAGCCAGCCAGTACCAGGAATGGCCTTACTACTGTTGGGTTTGTGAAGGAGCAATGGTTCTTATCTCTTGGAGCCTGTCTCCCTGCTTTCTGGGGCTTTCCATCCCCAGATACCTTTCTAAGAACCGGGGCTGCTGCCTGCGCTATTCAGAACTGAGGAGTCAATTTGAAAAAAAAAAACAAATACAAACACCAAAGGTGAGGTGCGCGCACACACACACACACACACACACGCTGCTTTGGGAGCCAAAGCTACTCTACCAGTTGCTTTCATCACCGTGCTTTAATTATAAGGGTGGAGCATTGCAATAAATTATTTCAGTAATCCAGTGGAACAACAACGATTCAGATCTTCCCCCTTTTATCAAGAATCCCTGCCCTGGTTTCCAGAGCATATGCTGGGTCGTTGCCTGAGCCTCGCGTGCCTGGCTGCCGACGAGGGAGTGGGTTTATTAATGCCACCCGGCGGGTCAAAACACACAGGCTGCAAAATCATTCCTCGGAAAAAGTCACCTCCAAAGTGGCAAAGGCAAGAAACATGTGGGCAGCACCCAAGATCACTTTTAGCCTGGCTTCCAGTGTAGCTTATTTAAGTCATGGGTTAATCCCATTATTTGTTTCTTGGCCAAATAATAATTAATAGCAAGGCAGTTCCTGCCCCAAACTTTTATAGATAAGTGAGAGCAGATGCCACAGGAGACAAGCACTAATTCCTCTTGGTTTTCCCCCTTTCCAGGCAGTTTTGGCATCTGTACCCATGCAGAACTGCCTTATTTTAAGAGAAACATCACCAGCAGATCAGGTTAATTTTTGCAGCCAGTATTTCTTGTAAATATGGGATATTCCCCAGGAAGGGGAGGGACACCACGCACCAACACAAGCGCTGCCAGCACTGACCACACAGGGAGCCAGAAAGGGTGGCAGGGGAGGGATTTGCCCTCTGTGAGCCATGGGGTGGGCACAGAGGGTTCCTTGTTGGCCCCTTGGCCACAGGACAGGCGCTGTGCCCCAGCAGGAGCATCCTCCAAGCCAAGAGGGAGGTGAGCGGGAGCTGCCTGATGCCTGCACAGCCAGTTGTTGACAGAAGCCCATTTAGGAAATGTGGATTATCTCCCGCACCTCTACAGAGGGCTGTAAAGTTGCTGGCATCTTGGGAGATCAAACGGCGGCCCAGCAGGAGAGCAAACAGAGGGTGGGAAGAGGCTGCTGGCCGAGGCAATGGCCAAAGAGGAAAGGGTTAATGGTTATCCCTGCTCTCGTGCCATCCGTGTTCTCCTTCCCATTTGTGGGGCGGGCAGGGTTTCGAAGTCACAGATAGTGTGGGTGCCTGGATTACCTGGCAGGAATCCGTGGAGACACAGGGGTTTTCCCTACCTCACAAAACACTGGGAACTGAAAACCACCCATGCTGTGTCCTCCCCTATGATCCACCAGCTGGAATCAGGAGCCTGGAGCAAAGCTGAGGACTCCCCTATAGGTCATCTCCAGTGTCCTCTCCCTGATGGGAAGCCTGAAGCCAGCTAACACCAGCCACAGCATCACAATCCAGAGAGCTTCTGCTCCATTGGAAAGCAAAACCCAAGCCCCCAAAGCTCTGTAGGGGACCCTGTGGGTGGTGCCATGGTGACCCACACAGCAGGACACCCTGGACTGCTGTGACACTCCGGGGTTACGTCCCTGAGAGCAGAAAGCAGATCTGTCTGGGATTTACCCTCTGCTCTCCTCTCTGCATGGGGCTGGCCTGCCTGAAGAAAGGTCTGAGAGCCCCGAGACCTGCCTGCACCCCCAAGTCCCCTTCCCCTCCAGAAAAAAAAAAAAAAGAGGAACTGAAAATGAAATTAAAACATAATTCAATCCGGAGCGGGTCCAGAGTAAAGTCATCTGCTCTTATCGTGTGCTGGCAGGCTCTTCCCGCTCTGCAACAAACACAATGTTATCAGGGCACAGAGGGCAGATTCGTTTGCACCGGCCGAGTGAGCTTCTGTGTCCGCCCAGCCTGCTCTGGGCTTGGGGAGCACTGGGATGCACAGCCAAGGACTGGGACTGCCAGGGACTCAGGGATAACAGGCAGCGCCCTGGCAGTACTGGCAGGGAGCTCAGTCCTGGGATAGGGTGCTGTAGCTGGGGATCACATCCAGGCTCCTCACACAGCTCTCCAGCCAGGGGACACAGGTCAGATCCCTCACAGAGAATGTCATCATGGTGTAGATGCTGTGGAGGGACAGGGCTTGGGGATGACGTCTTTGACTACAGAAATGTACATGGCCCCATCTCTTATGGGTGGTCCTGGCTCCCTGCTGAGTGATGCTGTTGGCTGCCAGGCTTGCCAGGTCCCAGGGTGTCCACTGAGCCAGCTGAGCCAGGCATGCCGACCCCTGGTGCGTGGCACCCGCGGATCCCGCATGTGCTCCCAGCCCCGCTGCGACGCCTGGCCCGCATCCTGCTTTGATCTCTGCCTGCTGCCTGGCTGTGCCCTGGTGGCTGCAGGGCCAGCGCAGCCCTCTCCATCCTTCTTTATATACCCCTGTTATTTTTAACTCTGCCTACGCAAATCCCGAATCCGGAATGAGCAGCGGCTGGGGGCCAAGGGGAAATGGACATGGTGCAAATTTCCTGCCCTTTTTACCTCTCTTCCTCTATAACATACGGCAACGTTTTTCCTCCACTGCTTAACTTTCACTGGTACAGGAAAGCTGCAAGCACCCAGCTCGGCACAGAGCCGCGTGGTCCAGGCGCCGCAGTGGATGGGGTATCCCCCCGCTTGGAGGGGACGTCACTCCCGGAGCCGTGCCAAGAGACCTCCTGACAGCCTCCATGGGCAGCGTGATGTGCGTGAGGGGGCTGGCTGGCCCTCGCAGCAGCGGCCTCACGTGTGAACACATGCGCTCACGTGCTAGCCCAGGGCTGCATCCTGCTGCCTGGCCTGGCCAGCACCCCCAGCCACAGCAGCCAGTTCTGCCAGAGCCACTTGCTTTGGATGCCAACAACAGCAGCACTGGAGAAGACTCGTGCCACCCTAGTAGCTCCAGGGGTTAAAGCAGGAACTGCCATTCTGTGGTTCCTTATGAGCATCAGAGAAAGCCAGGAGGAATGCAGGATATTTTCCCTAACACGTCTAGTTTAATCTCGGAAAAAAAGCCCCAAAATGCAGTGCCAGCAGGTTGCACGGAAAGTTTGGCAGTGGGGATTGGGGTACAGATGCACAGCACAGGGGATGTGTGCATTAGAGCCCTTCTCTCACGTTTGGGTTTAATAACTGTCCATCATATGTGTACAATTCAACTATGAAAGATCCAAATAATCCAGATAAAAATCTCTGCCACTCTTTTCTGAGCAGCCTCTATCCCTCCTCCCCAGCGACACTCAAAACTATTCAGTCTCCAATGAACCCAGCCTATCAGTGGGTGGGGAAAACCTCCCTCTCCCATGCACAGAAGCAGGGAAAGTGCAGGCGTTGAGCCTCGCACTGATCAGCCCTGCTCCACGTGGCTCCACGCCGCTTCCCAGCCCAGAGAAAGGACAGCTTGCTCTGGAGGCTGGGCACTGATGTGGCCGTGGTACATGGGGCACTCCTACCCTGATAAGAGGGACAACTTTCCAACAGGAGCTGTGGCATGGGGCTGAGCAAATGGGTTGTGCTGTGGGTCACCACCACCTGTGGGGACACAGATCTAATGAAAGACAGTGGGGGACATCCTGGGGGATGGCAGGATGAGCAGTAGGTGAAAGCCAGGGAGATGTCCTGCCCTGTGTGGAAGCTGTTTTCCAGGCCATTTGATTTTGCTATTCCTCCCATGCAGCTCTCCACCTGCAGCCACCTCGGCGGTGTAAATCACACACTGTAGAGCATTGCACGGAAAAGCTGTCCCGCACCCCCAGGACACACATTGCACTGATGCCACCTGCTCCAGCACTGGATGCTGGCCCCAGCTCGCAGCCGTGGTGCAGTTGTACACACGTAGCCCGTGAAAGCGCATCCTCCCATGTGCAACAGCATCTGGTGGGAGCAGCAGCTGCCCCAAGCTGGGAGCAAAGCCCTTTGCACCAGCGATACATAAAGCTGCTTCATTCTGCTCCAGGAAGTGGCATGTAATTACCCAGCCTCCCTGCTAGTAAATAGGTTTGCAACACATTACAAAAGGCTGGATTATTAATTTTTTTTCCCCCAGCCCTACTCATGCACTGTGCTGCAGAGCTCACCCCCTGGGAATACCGGCTTCAAAATAGATTCGTTCCCTTGTTGGAAATAATCAAATGGGAATCCAAGCTGGCTGAGCCCAAGCCCAATTCCTCCCTTTGTTCTGGGACTCTGGCAGTGAAGGGGTTCAGAGCGGGGTGACAGGAACTTGCCTTCTCTTTAATTGACCTCTGATGATGAAACAATCAACCAAACAATTTAGAAATGTGCATCCAGTGAGATCATCGGGAAAACTTCTCCGGGAAAGAGCCTGGGGAAAGGAAGGTGGTGGTAATCCACCTGCTCTGGCCGCCTCAGCAGGCCTTGCTGCGTGGCACTGCGTGGTACGGCCACTCAACACCACTGGGCCACCTGCTTTGTGCCAGTGGCTGTCTCGCTGGGGCCAGTGCCAAGAAAGGGGGCAAATGTCAGTGCTTCCTAACCGCCACAGTGCCAGTGCCACCAGCAGGGTCACAATGTCACCAAGACCATCCCAGATGATCCCTGGTCCCAAAAACAGGGGTGGCCAGATCTGTCTGCTCCCATGGGACATCTGTCCTCCTCATTGCCAGCCCCAGCTCATCCCTGGCTACTGAGTAGCCATTTATCCCATGCCAGCACTGAGTGGCAGTGCTGCCCACCTCCATCCCCAACTGCCCTGGCCTGCAAGCATTGCTATCCAATGGGTATTTCTATGAACATGCTATTCTGTGGCGCTGCAGAGGGAAAACCCTCCCATCCTCACCAGGGCTGCCTCCCTGGGGATTTCCAAGCCTGGCATCCTTCTCCCAGATTTTCCCAGCCTGACAGGAAGGCAGCCACCCGGGAAAGGCTGGCATGGCTCCCTGGCCCCGGCTGTGCCTTCAGAGCTGCCCCGGCTTCACCAGCCCGGGTGAGAGCAGGCTCTGGCTTGGCATGCAGCAGTGGCTAATTTTGGCCCAAAGGGTTTCCCTTCAGCACACTCTGCTGCCAGCGTGGTTTTGAAGACAATCTTAGCTGGAGTCTTCCTTCCTCAGCTGCCAGCGACCCAGAGCCGGGCTGGTGTGTTTGTGTTGCGTGTGTGTGTGTGTGTGTGTGTATCTCCAAACCGCAACAAATATTTCATATTCATTTTCTCTCTTTCCTTTTTCACCCCCCCCCTCCAAGCTCTTGGCTGTGGTATTTAAATAGTAGGTGTGGTCCCGGCGCTGCGTGCCAAAACCAACACCAGCTCCGCAGCAGATAACCCTGTGAGCAAACGCAGCAGCGAAACCACGCTGAGCTGCCAGGAGAGCCGCAGCGGAATGGGCAGCGGTGCTGGCTATGGCCGTGGCACAGCCCTGTAGGCAGGCAGCAGGCTGGCACAGTGGCCACCTGGCTTGGCCAGAAGGGCTGGGGTGGAGGGAAGAGGCAGCGTGTCCAGCAGTGTGTCAGGCTGCATCGCCACACGCTTGCTGCATGCAGCTGGGAGCCGTTTGGGGACACGGATGGTCTTCTCATTGTTATTTTTTCAATAAATCAGGGCAAAACATTTTGCTTAATTGTCTATTTTCCATGTTTAAACAATCAAAAGGATTTTTTTTATTAAAAATGTTACTTTTCCTCCCAAAAATATAGAGCATGAGCAAGAGGGAGGAGAAGTCCCTGCAGTGTTTTAAGAGCAGATCACGCCCTGATGTTTTTCTCATCCAAGCCGAAAGCCCTGAAATATGGTGAACATCATGTATTTCAGCATGAGTCACGCAGAGAACAGGCTGCTTCACCTGCCCTGGAAGGGCTGTCAGTGCCAGTGCGCACCGGGGACGGTGGGGACAGCAGAGGTGGAGGGGACCTCTGGGTGTTTTAGGTCCAAGGATGAACAGAGACAAATCTGGGCAGGCAGGAAAGAGTTGAAGAAAGATTTCTGCAAGACCACAGCCTGAATCTTGCCCTCCTTTTTGCTGGGGCTGCAGCGATTCCTGAGTATGAAGAAGGGTTGTCTCAGACCACCCATCAAGCTTTGAAGCTTTGTGGCATGAGCATAATTCCCAGGGAGTTTGCAAGCTTGTCCACAGACACTCGCGCACATGTGTGTGGCACTGGCAGTACCACAGCTGGGGAGACACAGCACCCCAGCTCTGGTAGAATCCTGGTGTTCCCCAGGGCAGTGTACCCACATGTAAAAAGACCAAGGAAGGTCCTTATTGCAGCCTTCGGTCCCTGAGCATCCTGTGGGGCTGGCAGGGCTGCGGGATCCTTGGAGAAAAGGATCTCGCAAGGTTTTGCTCTTGAGGGGTTGTGGTTGCCATTTGCATGTTGTGGGATAACCCTGGTGAAGGGATTAGGGGGAAGCTTGAGCTTATTAGCCCCAGCGCACGCACTCTGCTCTCCTCCTTACTCCCTGGGTGGCCCTGCTACAGCAAGCCCAGTTTGGTCCTGCCCTAAGCCCTGTGGGAAGCAGGCAGAATGGGTACTGTCATCTCATGAGCAGTTCCAGAGCAGGGACGTCCTGCTGCTGAGGGCGATGCCAGGAGGTGGGGACGCTCCTTTCCACTTGCTTCAGGGCACTGTGCTGCCAGGGTTGGAGCCCAGCAGCCTGCCTCGTTGGTGCTTGGGGAGAAGTGTCTCGTGGCTGGATGGAGCCCAGGGGTGGCCACAGGCTGCTTGTCCCTGGTGGTGCACAGCCACGGCCGAGTGTGTTGCCGGAGCAGCCAGCGTGCTCCTCCCTGCCTCCTGGCCCTGCAGCGGCTGCAGCGCTGGAGCAGAGCCGGCCAGGCATGCAGCACTTCGCCAGCAGCACAAGGTGCACAGCGGGGCCGGGATCCACCCAGCCCGTGGCAGAGTAGGAGGGTCCTTGGCACACAAGGTGCTATTTTAAAATCCACAGCCGAGCCGGCTCCCTGCCTGACCTCAGCACGTGTCCGAGCTACAGGCAAACAGCCCCAAGCCCAAACCCAGCCTCTAGCAGCCTCCGTTTTCCCTGGCTCCATCTTCCATGTTGCACCTTGGTCCTGCTCCACCGCTACCTCCCACGTGTCGGCGAGGGGCTCAGTGCAGCCGTGGCATCCCATGGCTCCCCAGGGATGACTTGGTCCTGATGGCACGTGTCCCAGTGCAGAAAGGAAAATAAGGTTCGGATGTCACCTCCCCACTCAGGAGTGGAAAAACCTTTCCAACAAAACACACTTTTAATTCCTCACCCGAGCATGGCTGCTGTTGGAGTCCCCAGCCGCCCAGATTCCTGGCCAAACAGGGAATTTTCCACCTACATCAAAGCAGAGCCATGTGGTTTGCTGGGACAGACGCAGAGGTTGTGCCCTGTGCACCTGCACACCCATCTCCTTGTTTTGGAAAGTGTCAGTGACCACGAGGCATAGTAGAGGACCCCAAGGTCCCCTACTCCCCACCATGCCAGTTCAGTCTCCCTGCCTCCCCTGGTACCCTTCCCACTGTGGAATACAAGAGACCTGAAGGACTTTCCCAGGGCTGATAGCCCTAAAGTCATCTCCTCTCCCAGAGACATGGAATGTATGAGGCCTGACTAAACTCATGGCACATGTGAGGGTAAGGAGACAGCTGGAGCAGGGGTCCAGGGCATGTCTGAGCCCATACCATGGAGAAGGTACAGTCAGGAGGGTTGAAGAGGGGATTTCTGGGAGTTAGGGCTTAAAACCACCCCTGGCCCCACCGCTATCCCCTGTGCATGGCCCTACATCTCTCCTGCTCTAGGGCTGGAGCTGCTGGGTGCAGGGGGAGGGTTTATGGGGTTTCAGTGAGGCTCTGTGGGGCTGTGGAGCTTTCCATGGAGCTGTGGGGCTCTGTGAGGCTTGTTTTTGGGCAAGGGACCAAGCAGAGGGGAGCCCAGCCCCACACCCCAGGCACTCCCCTTTGTGGACCCTGCCCTCCTAAGCTTCCAGTCTAGGATTGGCCGTAAGGAGCTGTAGGGCAGTGGGCAGCCTTTCCCCACCTGAGGGAGACCCCGCAGCATCTTCAGGAACAGGAGTGGGGTGGCACAAGGTGCCCCGGGGGCAGCAGAGCAGCACTGGGATGGTGCTGGGAGGAGGAAAGCGTTCCTCACTGCCCTGGGGGAGTTGGGGACTGCCACGTCCCAACCACGGCTGGTGGCCCAGCCTTGCTTCAAGTGCTTGAGGATTTAGGGAGCCAGAAAGTTCCTAAAGTGACTCAAATTCAGGGTTGACTCTCCTCCAGATCACCTGGTGCAAATGCGGCCACGGAAGGCATGGGGGACATCGAGGAGGGCTCCTGCCATGCCTGCTCACCTCCCCATAATCACCCGCTGCCCTGGGTGGAGGATCACCTCCCCTGGCCCCTCTGGGTTTAGTGGCTGCACCTCCCCATTAGCCCAATCTGATGCACTTCAAAGGTGGGAGCAGAGCCCAGCTCCAAGCCCTGGAGCAGGAGCCCCTGCCCTGGGGATAATAATGGCAGGCAGAGGAGCATGGGGGCAGCTCGGGCTCGCGGTGGGGATGGTGGGAGATTTTCCCCAGGAATCTACAATTCCCGTAAAAGGGGCTGATTCCGGGAAGGCATTGAGGCTCTGACGCTCTGCACCTGGGACATCAATGGGACAATTACGGGGCCACTCAAGCCACCTGGGAACCTTTTTGTCTCCTACCAGGTCTGCTTCCACTCGTCGGTGATTTTGGGATTCTTCTCCCCTCCAAGTCCACAATTGCAGGGTCATTTGCATCTAAAATGGGAGCCGGGCCTCTTAGCAGCTTGTCTGCTCCTGATAGCTGGGGTTGAGTGCCTGCTCAGGCACTAAACCCACTAATACAATCAGGCTTCTGCATATCAAAGGTCCCGGGCTCTCTTATAGCAGCCTCCTGACCACAAACCTCTCCACAAGCTTTCATCACTGCTGAGGTGGCTGTCACCCAGCTCCTGGGAGCCCCCAACTGCCGGGGAAGTGCAAGAAATAAGGCTGGAGAAGGGCCTCCAACCAGGGCGGTGGGTGCCAGGATGGGGACACGGCTGCACCCGTGCTTGCAGCCCTGCTGCTGAGGTTTCCTTCCCTGTACGACTGCACAGAGGAGATTTTTCTCCCCATGTACGTTGCAGAGGAACATGGCTGTGGAGAGGTTGAAGAGGGGCTGCAGCTCCTGTTGCCCACCCGGGGTTGCCATGGGGCCAGCATGGGGCAGGAGCACCCACGGGCTCCTAAGAACATCTGAAAGGAAGCTGACTGGGGCAGCCCTGGCCCAGCTTCCCTGCATCAGGGAGCTGCACTGTCCTCATCCTGCTGCGAGGTGTCCCTAAGGAAAGGACCTGTGGCCCCGATGCTACGTACGGGAATGGAGAGCATCTCTCGGCATCCACCTAACGGGGTGCCAGGTGCTGGAGACTGGGCTGGGTGGGACAGCCAGCACCCCGGGGTGGTATGGCTGCTGCTGCTGAATCCCCTGAGGTCTGCTTGCAGACCGACCAGCGTCTCCTCCTCTTGAGAAAGTGCTTTCCTCCTTGCTCCTCCTCTCTGCGCTCCCCAGGGCACTCTCCCGAGCACCTTCCCTGGGTGTGGAGAGGACACTTCCCCATGGCCCAAGGTGTTGTCATGTTGCAACTGCAGGCAGGATAGACCTGAGGCAGCTCTGCATCCGGAGGGATGCGCTGGATGAGCCCACACCATGGGCTGGTGGCCCTATGCCTCCAGCTTGGGAGGACCGCAGAGTCCTCTTGGGTCCTCGCTGTAGGCAGCTGCTGGAGACCAGACCCTGCCTGGAGGAGGTCTCTGCTGTCCATCCACAGCAATGTCCCAGATATGCTGGAGGGATGGCATGGTGCTCCTGGAGGAACACAAAGACACCTATGCAGAGGCACAGGGGTGCTGCCTGCACTGGCTCATTGCCATCTGGGGCGCTGGCTCCCAGCTCCCGGCCAGCAGTTGCATCTCATGGCAAACACAGCTGTATCCCGGTCTTTCTCCGTGCCCCACCGGTGGTGCCCACGCTGGTGCCAGTGGCTGTTACTGTATGACACTGCTGTGTACACAGCACCTGGGAACACACAGCACTGCTTGCACCAGGGACCCCGCGACCACCTGCATCCTTTTGTATGGGGGACATCAGGTGCTTGGACAGGGGATAGAGCCCCACTGCTGCCTGCCCCATACATAATCTGGCCTGCTGGAGATGGAGCCAGGCTCCTGGTGTGGCTGGGACCCCTTTGTGTGAGGGGAAACAGCCTTTGGGAGAGGGAACAGGGGTTTGCTGTGTCTGTCGGCAGCTTGGTGCTGCCCGCTGTGACCAGGGAGCGCAGGGGATGCAGGTGGCTGCAGCAGTCCCTCCCCAGAAGGGAAAGCTGATGGTTACTCACCACCCTCACCAGCCCTGCCTGCCAGGTGACTCCTCCTGCACCCTCCCATGGCTCTTGCCAGCCCCTGCACCCTCTCTGTGGCAGGGGCCACAGGTCCAGATCCTATGGGGTGCTGGCAGGATGCTAGAGGGGGTGGCTGCCACCCACAGCCCATGTCCCCTGACCTATGGACAAAGGGACCCCATGACCCATGGCAAAGGCTGCACCAGCCCTGCAGCCAGGCACCCCTTGTCACCCTGCTCCCATGCCATGGCTCGATGGTGCTAGACCCAGGACAGAGGATAAGAGAAAGTCACCCCTCACCACTTTTTCCTCCCTTTCCCCCCCTCTGGGGTCTCTGGTACACATCCAGGGTGACAGCAAGCTCGAGGGCAGCTCCTCATTGTGCATGGATTGATGGCAGGAAGGTGGACATAGGATGAGAATATCTGTGCCAAGCGTCTGGCAGCAGGCAGACTTGGGGCTGGCAGCATGGGGGCTGAACTCTGCCTGCCCCAGCCATCTCACACCAGTTCTTTGGGTGCCCAGGCTCCCCAGGGACCCTCACTGACTCCCAGCCAGCCCTCTCCAGGTTGCAGGAGCATAGTGATGGATGCACTGATGCTTTGCTGCTCCCTTTACTCCCACGGGTAAATATGGTTGGCTTGAACTAGTGCATGGAGGTGATGAGTCCAAAATCAGTGCTCTGGAGGGGTAGAGGGCATGGTATGGGTTGTGGCAGGGAGCTTTTGGAGATGTTGGTGTTAAAGAGGGCTGGATTCTGCAGGCACACCTGAGCAGTCAGCCCCCAGCTCTGCTGGTGGGGTGGTGGGGCTGGAGGTTTAGCTGGTGGTTTGCATTTTTGAAGGTTTCCCTGGCAGTTTACCTTGTGGGGGGTTCCCTGCAGTCCCGCTCCATCCTGGGGGCTGGGTACAGTAAGGGGCAGAGCAGAGGGATCAAAGGGGTGGGGGAGAAGAGAAGCTCCTGAGTTGTGGGTCATTATCTGTTATTAACATCTGTAATCTCCCGGAGAGCAAACTGAGATTTACAGCCTGTTATTAGGCTGTTACTCAACCTGTTGTGCAACAGCTCAATTTAAAAAAAAACTGAACGTGATTAATAGCCTGCTAATAAGGGGGAAATCTCTCCTATTTCATTCAAACAGCCTCTGCTTCAGCACTCCAGGAAGGTATGGGCTCTCAGCCCAGATTCCCAGGCTGGTTGCTGGCTCCTGCTGGGATCTCCCCCTCCAGGGATCTGCTGGGACCTGTCTCCCCCAGGATGGGAGCCCTAGGCGGCAGTGGGTGCAGCTCTACCCCCACAAGTCTGGGCTCTGGGGTCCCAAAGGAAGTGGGATGCAATCACTGCCTCCTCCCAGTACAGGTTCCACACAAAGTGGGGTCCCAACTTGTCCCTAGACATCCCCCATGACCACCCTCTGGAAGAGGTGGAAACTCTGAGTCAGCTGTGTTTTTTATCCAAACATCTCACCTTTTATTTGGCCATGACTCACACCTGACTCACTTTGACCCTGCAGCTTTCTGCCCTCTTGCCTTTCACTGCCCATGGTCCACGGGGTGTCCTCTGCCCCAAGAGGTCCTTGTCCTGGCTATGGCCTCACCTCTCAGCTCTTACCCCCTTTTCCAGGCATCTGAAGCAGTAAACACCTCCATGGACCCCAAACTACTCCACTGGGGGATGTTCCTTGGTTCCTGAACCCCTCTGCCCCAGCTCTTCAACTTTTTGAGTTGTCCCTTGGTAGGATGGGAACAAACAGGCAAGTATCACCTGGCTATTCCCCCAAAATCAAACATATCAACACTATTTTCATCTCACCTGGACATGAAGGACCTCTCTCTGGTCCAGGAGGGGGGCATCAGCACAATTTTGGGGGGAAGAGAAGATGTCAACAACCCCCTTGTGTTTTGCAGCCTGGCCTCTGCCATTCATTGTGTTGGTGGCCTCACTCACCTGACTTTTGACCTGGTGACTGAACACTGTGGGTTAATTGGATTGCAGCTGGTCCTGTTCCTACCCCAGCCTGGAGTCCTGTCTGTACTCTTGGGATGCTCCAAGAAAGCCACCAGCTGGGACCCACCTCTCTGCAGCCTTTCCCTCTCCCAGTGACATTAAATCACTTGGACAATTCCCTTTGGACACATGGTGGCTCTGACCTGCTTAGAAAGCATGGATACCCAGGAGCTGATACTGTGGGGTCTTCTCCATTCCTGGTTGAAGGTAACATCACCTGCAAATGGTCGTGCTCCAGGTCTTGCCAGCAAATGGTGGTCTCCAGGGCTATCCTCCCTCTATCCCAGGGTGGATGGAGCCTCTTGGGAGTGGAGAAGCAGCTCATGCCTCCTCCAAATGACACCTGGAAGAACTGGGTGGTCTCTGGACAGCTTCTTCCAGCAGTAGGAGGTCTATTTGGGAGCAAACAACAAGGTAGGACTGGGGCTGGGAAGCTCATAAAGCAATGGGGGCACGAACAGCATCCATGGGGACTGGGTTGGTGGCACGAACAGCATCCATGGGGACCAGGTTGGTGGCACGTTATGGTGGGAACCACAAGCCTAGAGCCAGTGTACTCACTTGCCTGTAGAGAGGAAGCCCAGGTGGCTTTGGTTCACCCTGCTCATCAATTGGCAATCACTAGTGGAGATGCTACCTACCAACATCACCCAGTGTAGGGCTGTAGTGGGCAGGGACTGAGCCCATAGCCCCTGGGCTCCCAAAAACATCTCGGACAGTTGCTACTGCCAGCCTGGTGGGCAGCCACTCCATGAGCCAGCCACGGGGTTGCTCAACGCTGCGGAGGATGGCGAGCTGAACCCGTTCCGGCAACCCACGCACTTAATTAGGGCCTTGGCAGTGCCTCGTCAGCAGGGTGCCCTCGCTGCCCCGGCCGAGCGGCGCTGTGCGCGGCGCGGTGCACGCGGCACCGGAGCCCGGCCGCGCTGACAGGCCTGGCCCTGCCTGTGTCTCACGTGGCGCGGTGGCCAAGCTGCATTTTCCACATTCCTCCTGGCTCTGAATCACCGCCAACTCCACTGCCAAAAACTTTACCCGTGCCTGGCTGTGGGTGTGTGTGGTCCCTGCAAGGTGATGGGTGCTTGTCCCTCTGCGGACCCACCATGGTGCCCTCCCTTGCCCAGAGGCTGGGTTTCCCACCCTGGATCCCAGCAGCACAGGGCAAACACTCCTGCCCCACCCCAGGAAATGTTAGAGTCATAGAATGGGTTGGGTTGGAAGGGATCGGAAAGCCCATTCAGTTCCAAACCCCTATGCCATGAGCAGGGGCACTTCCCACCAGACCAGACTGCTCAAGGCCCCATCCAGCCTGGCCTTGAACACGCCAGGGAGGGGGCAGCCACAGCTTCCCTGGGCAGCCTGTGCCAGGGCCTCACCAACCTCAGCGCAAAGAATTTCTTCCTAATGTCTAATCTAAAACTCCCCCTTCCAATTTAAAGGCATTCCCCCTCATTCTGTCACTCCAGGCCCCTGTAAAAAGCCCCTCCCCGGCTTTCCTGAGGCACCTTCAGGTACAGGAAGGTCTCCCCAGAGCCTTCTTTTCTCCAGGTTGAACAAGCCCACCTCTCTCAGCCTGTCCTCATGACAGAGGCTTTAGTGTTGAGCGTCCTGCATCCCACAAGGAAGGAGGGAGCACCCACCCTTGTCCCCTTCACCCAGGCAGCCTGAGGAAGGTGTTTGCATCCTCTGCCACTGCTCCAGGCCACAACTCACTGGCTCTGGGCACTGCGTGCAGCCTCGCTAACCTCCTGCTGCCTCCTGCCCCGGCTCGCCTGACTCTTTCGAAGAGTGCAGTGGTGCTGCCAGCAACCTTACCCTGCTGGCAGCCTGCCCGCCCCAGCCCCAGCCCCTGCTCACAGCCACCTGCACTGCCCCACATCCACATGCGGGCATGCCGGGAGTGGCACCCCCAGCAACAGGGATAGCCCAGAACTTGGAAATGTAGCCACCACCGAGGCCTCTGGCACATGGGAAGAGCTTGCTTGGTGGCAGTATGTGCTGGGGAGGCCGCAGGGATAGGGTGCAGAGGGATGTAGCACCTGGTGCCTACTCGGGTCATCACAGGGTGAAGATGCTCCCTACCTCCTGCCCCGCTACAGCAACCTGGTTCTGTCACCTCCCCTGCCTCCTGCCCCAGTCTCCTGGCAGCCCCCTGCCCAGTAAGGTGCATGGGGCCCACACCCCCAGCAGCCACTTACAGTGACTCACTGTCCACAAGGAGCACAGGTGCTTCTCCCAGTGCCTGCCCATCTCTCCTGGCACAGTACTCCTCAAATCCGCTCTGTGCCCCTGCAAAACTGTGACAGGGAGAGCTGAAATCCTGCTCAGTGCCAGGGCAAGGTGTGACTGCCCCATGGCAGCAACTCCCACCCCATGGGCTCATGTTGGTTGCTTTGCCAGGTCATGGCTGAGCCAAGGGCAGTGTGGTGGTCAGGGTGGTTGCCACATGGGTGGAAGACACGACCACATGATCAACATCCCACAGCACCTTGCCAGCCCCATGTTGGGTCAATGCCAGGGGTTGGGTGGGGGTCCATGTTCATGGGAGATCTACAGGAGCATGGAGACACGGTCTAGGGGTGTCCGTGGGAGTGCGCCACATGTCCCCATGCATCACCTGTCTGTGTCCCCTTGCAGAATGCAGGTACTCACAAGTGTGAATTGAGCCATGGGGCAGGGGCAGGAGTGGGGTGATGAGGTGTGTGAGCACAGGAGGGTTTGCATGTGCGATGGGTGTGCCTATGGGAGCTGGCAACCATGGCATGGGGGTTGGGTGGGCAAGGCATGGATGTGACGGCTGTGCATGGTGTGCCTGCACCATGTGCCTGTGTGTGGGGCACGTGCTGATGGAACGCCCAGCATGTTTGGGGGTTGTGCATGGGGAGGCTTGTGCACGCTGGAGGGACATGCAGGGATGTGCACAGTGCCTCTCAGGGGGGCAACAACTTGTATAGGGAGGGGGATGCGCTCCAAGGTGCATGTGGTGCCGAGGTGTGTGAGTGTCCCCGGTGACAGTTCCTGGCACATGGCTGTGTCCCGTTGAGTGCTGCCAACTCCCTTGACAGCAGGCTGGTGAGCTCTCGTGCAAGCAGGTGGCTGGGGAGCTGCCCTGAGCCCTTCCTGGTGCCTCTCCCCAGAGTGGTGGGTCCAAGCCGTGACACAGGGGCTGGGCTGACTCTTTCCGGCTGTTTCCCAGCCTGTCAGGCCAGTCGTGTTGGGTCTTGCCACGATTTCCCGGATGGTTGCTTGGCACCTGCCTCTTCCCAGTCCGGATGGGCAAGTTCCTGGAGCACCAAGCTGGGGCAATGCATCGCCCTGGCCCCTGCCCTGCCTTCCCAGCTCCATGCCCTGGCTCTGGCATCCCACCCCGGTGCCAGCAGGCTCCCCACAGTGCCAGGGTTGCCTTGCCTGGGTGATGCTGGGTGTGTGGTGAGGGAGCGGGGCTGCGAGCGCTGGCTCCAGGCAGGCACTGAGTCACACCAGGACCGGGAGGTGCAGGGAGAAACCTGTCGCCTCTCTGCCGGGTGGTTGGAGTGGCCAGACTGGCTGGGCAAGTCAGGCCTGGGCGGGCAACGTGGGCGCCGTTGGTTTGCTGCCGCAGCTAGAGAACATGCCAGGAGGATTAGTGCTGGTGGTGACAGGCATATCCTGGTGCTGGAGTCCATGAAAAAGGTGCCCACCAGGGCTTGGGAGGGGAGTAGGGGCTGCCTGGGTCTGGGAGCTGGTCAGAGAAAGCCAGGATGAGATGACTTCGCTGAGCCAGGCTCTCCCTGTGCAGGATGGTGCTCACCACACAGGGATGCTCAGCCTTGGGGAGAGGCCAGACCTGCGACCAAAGTCACGCTACCCATGGAAGACTCCTTCCCTGCCCAGAGCCACCCACAGATCTGTGCCAGGGTGAGGATGTGGTTTGAGCAGAGGATGTAGCTGTGGCAACAGACGGGTGTGTGGGAACCGCTTGCTGTGCTGAGCCCTGCCATCGCTCGCTGTCCCTGCAGCCTGTCCAGGGCAGCTCAGGCTGTGCCACCAGTCCTGCCCCAGCAGCAGGACAGCTCAAGCACCCACTTGCCCACCCCTCTTTCTGCATATGGGGAGACCAAGGAGAGAGCATCACAGAAGAAACCTCTTGGGTTAAGCCCCAAAGAATCCACTGGCACTGAGCCAGCAGCCCTGTCCAGCTCCGCATAGTCCCAGAGCATCTTTCAGGGAAAGCTGGAGCGTGGGGCTTGGGCACCATGGTGATGCCAGGGTTCCCATTATCCAGGGTACATCCTGGACACATTCAGCTCCTGGCTATGCTGGCCGGGATGTGTGCTCTTGGCTGGGGCAGGAGAGGTGCAGACCCCTGGGCACGCCAACCTTCTCCGTTTATTCCCACAATGAGTGATGAGTATTGCTGCTGGGATCTGTAATTACCCCCAGGTATCCCTGCCTGGAGCAGGGGCTGCCTGGGAAGCACAGGGGAAGTCGGGGTCCCAGTGAGGCAATCTGCTGACACAGAGGCAAGGGACTCATGGGCTAGAAGGCCCCCTTCACCAGGTCCAAGGGCTGCATTCCACAATTGGGATGACTGCCTTCATCCAAAAACTGTCAGGGGGACCTTCAGGTGCTGTGTCCCAGCAGCCACTGCACAGGAGTGTTGGGTGTGAGGACAGGAGGTGTGGTGGGGCCACCTATAAGGCAGCCCATGGGATGGAGGAGTGGGGCTGGTCAGCCCCATTGGTGAGTTGGGGGTCTCCTCCCTGCATAAGCAGGGTTGGATCCTGGCTGGCAGGAGAGGGATAGAGCCCTGCAGTGCCTGGAGGCTGGACCCTTGAGCTCGACTCTCCATCCCTAAAGACTTCGCTCCCATCCCTGTCATCACATCTGGATAATAAGCCCCATAGCTCCTGCTGGGAAGGTGCTGGGAACAAGTCCTGCAGTGGCCGTAACCGTTCCCCACCCAGGCTCCCACAGAGTGCCCTGCACCTTCCCCTTGCCAGAACCCACAGGGTGAGGCTGTATCAGCCATAGGGACCCAGACTTCGGGGCCACTGATGACTTCAGATGCCCTGGCAGAGCCAGGATGAGCCCAGCTCGTTTGGTCCCATCCAGTGCCACGGGTGTTCCAGGGAGTGGATGGGGTTAGGGAAGCTGGGGTGGCCATGCTGGGGCAATCCAAGAGTTGCCACAGTCCCCACAGGGCAGCAGGATGGGAGTTCAGGGACAGGAGCAGTGGGGTGTAGGTGCAGGGATGGGGCTGTGGCAGGGCCAGGCTGAACACTGGAGTGGGAATTCTGGGGGTGTCTCTGCCCACTGCAGCTGGTGGCAATTCCACAGAAGGCCAGGTCCTGCTGTGGTGTAAAGCAGCAAGCACATTGCCCTGGATGGGACAGCAGTGATTTGCACTGCCAGGACAGGTGGAGCAGGATCCCTGCCCCAGCCAGTCATTTCAGCTCTAATTGGATCCCCTGCTGTTCCCCTTCATCAGGGCTTGGCTTCATGAGGGGTTGGCTAAAGAGGGGAGTGTGATTAACGGGGCAGGGGGCTGGCTCTGGGCACAGGAGGCTTCCCAGGGCTGGCTAATGACAAGCTTTTGTCCCCTCTGCCCCTGCCACAGACAGGTGGGTGAGGATGCCCCGGGCAAAGAACAAGTACCAAAGGGCTGAACTCAGCAATTCCTGGCCATTCCCACCCCCCTGCAGTGCTAAACTAAGGACATGCCTCAGCTGTTGGAGGCTGCCTGGGGAGCAGGAGTCCTGGCTCCAGCTCTGCTGCCCAGGTTTCAGTTCAGCTGGAGGGACATCTTCAGTACTGTCACCCCCAGGCCTGTGGATCCTGGTCCCAGCTGGGAAACCCATCGAGACTCCATGGGGCAATGAATCTGGTGAAGGGGCTGGAGAACAAGTCTTGTGAGGAGTGACTGAGAGAACTGGGGCTATTCGGCCTGGAGAGGAGGCTGAGGGGAGACCTCATCACTGTTTACAACTCCCTGACAGGAGGTTGTAGTGAGGCAAGTGCTGGTCTCTCCTCCCAAGTGACAGGCAATAGGATGAGAGGAAATGGCCTCAAGTTGCACCAGGGCAGGTTCAGATTAGACATCAGGAAAAATTTATTTACTGAGAGGTTTGTCAAGCACTGGAACAGCTGCCCAAGGAGGTGGTGGAGTAGATCTTTTAGATCCCTGGAGGTATCTAAAAGACAGGTAGATGAGTTTCTCAGGAATCTGGTTTAGTAGTAGACAGGTGCAGTTGGACTTGATGGTCTCAAAGGTCTTTTCCAATCAAGCAATTCTATGATTCTATAGTTCTATGATTACATCCTGTCTTGGGACACCAAGTTTCTGGCAGCCAGGGTGTACCGAGCATGGGATGGATGCCATAGACAGCAAGCCCAGCCTGCATCAACCCCAGGCCAGAGTAGCACAGAGTGCAGAGGACAGCCGGGCCAGTTGCTTCCTGTGCTGGTCACCTATGTAGGGGCCAGCACAGGGGCACACATCAGCTGACACCATATGGGGACACATATTAGAGGCCATGGCTGCTAGGACCCCGGGACAGGGTCTGGCTCTTCATGGGCTGAGCTGGATGTTGTACCAGGGTGCAGGCAGGCAGAGGAGGGAGAGGAGTAGGGCCAATGCCAAACCTGCTGCAGGTGATGAGGGTGCTCCCAGGCTTTTGGGAACAGAGGTGCAAGTCTCCACTTTAGCCAAGCTCACACAGCCAGTGCTCAGACACTGTGAGGCTACAAGGACATGGGGAGCCCACGCTGGACACAAGGTGTGAACAGGTGGGACTGCGATTGGACCCTGGTGCACCTAGGACACCGTGCGAGCGTCGTGCCTGCAGCCTGGTGAGCAAGTGAGTGGAGAGGCAGATGGATCGCGTGCGACGGGCTGGGGATAATTCACTGCTCCCGAGGAGAGAAATCCTCCGCCTGGAAAGGAATCTGCCTCCTCCACCCTCAGCCCAGGATGCTGCAAGGCCCGGAGGGGCAGGGAGGGGTGTGCAGGTGGGCTGCTGCCCTGTGAGCCTGAGGGCGGGCAGCACTGCTTGCTGGGCCAGGGCACCTAACCAGGACCTCTCTGCCCCATGGACATGAGTCTGGACACACCAGTGGGATGCTGGGGAGGGGGTCAGGGTCAGCTGTTCATTCACCCTGCAGCTGCACAGGCACAGCTGCCACGACCAGCATGGTCCCTGTGCTGGGGCCACATTCCTGGGCGAGCTGCAGGGAAACTCCTGACTACGACAGCCACCAACAGCCCAGCAGTTCCCATTCCTGAAAATGAGTGAGAGGGTGATCCAGGTGGGATGCAGAGATGCCCCGGGAAGGAGCAGTACATGCACAGTTGTGGGAAAAGGCTGTGCCAGACAGTGCCAAGAAGGCTGAGAGCTGGAGCAGCTCGAGAGCTCCTGGGGATGGTGTAGCCTGCATGCCCTAGCCCATCACTGCTGTGTTAGGGAAGCCAGCTGTGTGGCAGGCCCTGGCATGAAGAAGTGTCTCTGCCGAATAACTCTCCTGTCTTAGCATCTCCCAGGGGATGCAGAGTGTTCCCCTGCAGGTGTCCTGGCCCTGGGACTGCCGAGTGTGTGTAGACACATGTGCGCATGTACACGTATGTACAAGCATGAGCATATCAAGTGTGTATGTGATGCATCTTCAGTCAGAACTAATTAGGTGGTGAGTTAATCAGAAAGAAGCCTTCTTCAGTTGGCTTTCTGGGGACAGCAAAGGAGACAAGCAAGGATTGTGTGGACACAAGTCATCCCCCAGCATCCCTCCCAGCTACCCCAGAGCCACAACCAGCCTCACACCAGGGTCAGGGACAGATGCTTCCTGCGCGGGTCTGGAGGGCCCTTCCCTATCTTCAGCCAGATACCCCCATCACTATCGCCTGCTATGCCCAGCTCCCTGCCTCCCTTGGGAGCAGACTAAGGTCCTGAGGACAATGGGCCAGTGAGGATGCTGGAACAGACTGGGAGAGATTGACACTGAGCCTGACCCCACGTAGCTTAGTGATCTCAGCTTCCCAGGGTGGATGGACACACTGGTGGGCATGGGGACACCCCACTGAGCCATGGGCACAAGTGGTCATGCCAGGCAGCCTGCCTGCCCAGTGGGCAGGATGGTGGCAGCATGCGTGATCCTCTTCCCAGCATGGCTGCCCTCCCCTGGCAGTCCCCGTGTCGCCCTGCCATCCTGCCCCACACAAACATTCCCTCACTCCCGGACAGAATAAATATTGTTGCAGGGCAAACAGTGAATCAGCCCCCTTTGTCTGAGTGCTGCTGGCAGCCCCAGCTTGTTCGACTGCTGTTTAATGACTCTCCAGTTGTGTACCCTGGAGCTACTCATTAACCCCAGGCTGCAGATGGTGAAGAGGACGGATCTGAGCCAGCCAGGAACAGATTTCCAGTGCTGAGGACTGGCTCCAGGCAAATTCTGGTGACCTTTTACCAGCTGCCAACGTGCCAGAGGTTTTCCTTCACACCTCTGCAAGGTGTGGCTAACCTGCTGTCTACCCGGCGTGCCCATAGCCCCACAGTCACCCCAGAGCACAGCATGGTGCAACTCACGGGGCTTTGCTTAAGGCAGCATCCCCATCACAGCACCCACCCCCAGCTAAGGTCCATGCTCCTGGCACAGCTATGGTTGTAGAGGAACTCCTGACTCTTGCAGAAGGATGCTCAAACCCCTGCGTGTGGCAGAAGGGTTGGAGAAGTCCCGCATGGGGAGCTGTGTGGTGAAGGGCTGTGCAGCACAGCTCAGGCAGGTTGGCTAGGACCAGGTGGAAATAAACAGTGGGAAATCCTGAGAGGTGAAGGGTGTGAGACAGGGCTGGAAATGGACAGTCCAGGAAGGGCTGGAAGTAGCTGGCCAAAAGCCTGGTCCAGAGACAGAAACAGATGAGGACTGAGAGCTGCTACTCTGCCCTTGATGTCATCCTATGGGCTGCAGAGATGCTGTACATCAGGGGTGTCAAACTCACAGCTCCCACCATTTTCCGGCTCCTGCAGCATCACGTGTGTCACACACACTGCACACATGACCAGTGCTGGCAGGAATGTAGGCACAAGGAGTTCGGTGCTGCTGCCAGGTAGAAACAAGGTGCCAGGCCAGATAAAACAAGGTGGAGGGCTGGATTTGGCCCATGGGTTGTGAATTTGACACCCCTGCTGAACATCCTAGAGAAAGCCCTCATTCCCAGGGGGCACACATCCCCAGAGCTCCCCAGTGGAAGGGCCAGGAGGGGTGAATGCACCTGAGTGTGCACAGGGTGATTGCAGCATGGTGTGGGTCCACAGCCGCAGTGTTGGGTCACTCATGGTGGCCCTGCCACTCATTCTGGTTTTGGCTCTGCTCCATGTTGGCCCATGGTGCCCTGTCCCCAAGGGGCAGTGCCAGCACAGTCTGAGGACTCCCCATGCACCAGCTCTGGGGCTGGACCAGCAGTGTCTCAGTGTCCCCAGTGCCACAGCAGTGGTGGCACAGGTCATAGAATCATAGAATGGTTTGAGTTGCAAGGCACCTTAAAGCCTAGCCAGTTCCAATGCCCCCTGCAATGGGCAGGGCACCTCCCACCAGACCAGGCTTCTCAAGACCCAGGGTCGCCAGAGAGAGGCAAGTTGTGTCCCACACCAGCCACAGCAGGTGCCAGGCTTCCACCCTCACTGCCCCCTGTCCCTAGGGCACCAGGGTAACAGGGCTGGTGACAGGGAGGGCACAGGGCCTGGGGCCGCCAGTGCTCCCACAAGCAAATGTGCACAATCAGCATCTCCAGAGGGGCAACAGCAGCTGCTGGATCTTTTCCTTTGAGGGCCCAGTGGGATTGAGGCAGGGTCGTGGCAGGACCCTGTCCCCCATGCCTGTTGGGCAGTGCAGGACCCAGTTGTGCTGCTGGCAGGGGTGACAGCCTGAGGAGAACCGCAGGGACCGCACACGGTGCCCGGCACGCTGGAGTGAGTCTGCCAGGAAGGCTCTGATAAACATCTAACCTCTCTGTTTATTTATGATCGAGGATATTTATACCGCAAAGTCCTTTAAATTTAGCTTGGGACACACCCAGGCACCATCCACTGCTGCTGGCCATGCAGGAGCTCCGGAGGTTGGAAAGGCACCGTCAGGACCAGCCACCCACCGTGGGGTGTGAGGCACAAACACACGGCTGTGGGGACATCAGCGCTTCCATGGGGTGCAGGATGAGGCATCCCGGGGGACAGGGTTCCCAGGAGTGACGGCACAGGGTGAATGCCGCTGGCAGCCCGAAGCACCTCCCGCCTCGGTGTCTGCCTCCCTCTGCCGGCAGCAGAGCACCCGCTGATCCCGCTCTCTGGCTTTTGGAGCGCCGGGTTTCATAGAATCATAGAATCATTTGGTTGGAAAAGATCTTTGAGATCATCGGGTCCAATCGTACCTGTCCACTACTAAACCAGATCCCCGAGCACCTCACCCACCCGTCTTTTAAACCACTCCAGGGATAGGGACTCCACCACCTCCCTGGGCAGCCGTTCCAGTGCCCGAGAACCCTCTCAGTGAAGAAAATTTTCCTGATGTCTAATCTGAACCTGCCCTGGTGCAACTTGAGGCCATTTCCTCTCCTCCTACCTCCTGTCACTCGGAAGAAGAGAGCAGCACCCACCTCACTACAGCCTCCTGTCAGGCAGTTGTAGACAGAGATAAGGTCTCCCCTTAGCCTCCTCTTCTCCAGACTATAAAAGCCCAGTTCCCTCAGCCAACCCTCACAACACTTGTTTTCCAGCCCCTTCACCAGCTTCATTGCCCTCCTCTGGACATGCTCCAGCCCCTCAACGTCTTTCAGGTAGTGAGGGGCCCAAAACTGAACACAGGATTCAAGACGAGGCCTCACCTCTGCCGAGTAGGGCACAGCCGCCTCCCTGCTCCTGCTGGCCACACTTTTTCTGATACAGGCCAGGATGCCAGTGGCCTTCCTGGCCACCTGTGCCACTGCTGGCTCATGTTCAGACAGCTGTCAGAGCTGTCAACCAGCACCCCCAGGTCCTTTTCCACCAGGCAGCTTTCCAGCCACACTTCCCCAAGCCTGTAGAATTTCATGGGTTTGCTGTGACTGAAGTGCAGAACCCATCACTTGGCCTTGTTGAACCCCATCCCATTGGTCACAGCCCATTGATTCAGTTTTGCAGTCCCTCAGCCCCATGGCAGCACTCCTGCTGTCCCCTGCCAGGCAGGCCTGCTGCCTCTTCTTCCCCTCCACACAGCTTTGGGTGAAAAGCTGGATGCGTTGCTCTGTCCTCATTGCTACAGCATCATCTGCAGAGCTGGATGTGCAGAGCTTAAGCAGGAGTGGTTTGGCATTGCCCTTGCCCTGCAGTGAAGTTTAGAGCAGCCTCCAAGCACCTGCAGGGCTGGCTGCCCCATGTCCCGTGTGGACCCACTGTGAGCTGCCATGGGACTCACCTGAGCATCCCTCAGCACTTGCAGCCCTGTGCTGTGTGGACGTGCCATTGTGCTCGTCTTACCAGGCAACTTGCTGGTCTCACCAGTGTCTTTATTAAGTAAGTTCCTTGTCTTGGAGAGTGACCCAATAAGTTCGGACAGGCGAGGCCAAGTTTCCACAAGGCAAAGGCAATTAGGATCCCTACCCGTTCAGTCTTTATTAATTAGGTACCATTCCAATTTCCTCCATTTCTCCAGGACAGATGTGATGCCCACCAGCCTGTGATTATCCTTGACAGCTAAGGCAGCCCCATGTCCTCCCATACATGTGCTGCACCTCTTCCTACTCTGACACCGAGCCTTCCACCTCCAGCTTGCCCTAAAATCCCTACCTTCTGGACAAAAAAAGTCCTAAATAACTCAGTCTTTGAGCAGTGGGAGCTCAGGGCTGGTCAGTCTGAACGGGATCTGCATGCCCATCAACGCAGCATCCTGCCCCGCGGGGACCATGCACCCGGGTGCTCCCTGGCCTGAGCCATTCCTCCCATCCTTTTGCTGCTGTCCCCTTGTCCCCTGCTTCCCTTACTGCTGCCAAGTCGCATTAAGAGCTGCAAAGCTGTGTGGCAGAGCTTGGCCGTGCCTAGAGGCTGCCTCTCCCTGTCCCTGGGCACTCTGAAGCTTGTTTTCAGGCTCAGGGATGCTCTCAGCAATGCAGGGCAGGGATATAGAATCACAGAATCATTAAGGTTGAAAAGACCTCTAAGATCATTCAGTCCAACTGTCAGCCCAACACCACCGTGCCTGCTAAACCATGTCCTGAAGTGCTACATCTACATGTATTTTTAATGTCTCCAGGGAAGGAGACTCCATTGCTTCCCTGGGCAGTGGCCCCAAACGGACTGATGCTTCAGCTTTACATGCAGAACTCCTGCAAGCTCTCCCCAGGGACAGAGGCTGCACTGGGGACAATGGGTGCCCAGCTGCAAGGGAGCACTGGCACACATGAAAGCACCACAGGAGGAGAGAGCCCTTGTCTCTGCCAGCAGTGAAGGTGCAGGGGACCCATGCCAGGATGTCCCCACTGCCCACAACAGACAGAATCCCTGAGGATGGCAGCATTCCTGAGGATGTCAACATCCCTGAGGGTGCCAGCATCCCTTAGGTGCCAGCGTCCCGGAGGGAGCCAGCGTCCCGGAGGGTGTCAGCATCCCTGACGATGGCAGCATCCCCGAGGGTGCCGCCGGAGCCGTCCCCGGCTGCTTTGCCGGCGGCTGCAGTGAGCGGCCTCAATCCGCAGAGGGAGCCCCGTCCCTTCCCAGCCCTCCCAGCGACTGGAGGACACCCCGGCACTCTGCCCTCCTCCTGCTCCTCCGCCCGCTCGGGCTGGCAGCTCCCCTCCACACCCACCCCCAACTCCCGCACCTGCACCGGGGACATCCCCCAGAGGCTTCGGGCGTCCCCAGCGTTTATGTCTGGCCGTACCTGCAGGCAGCAGCCAGGGCACCCTCTCATCTCCACCAGCACCACAAATTCTTCCCATCCTGGAGCCCATGGACTTCAAGCATCAAGTCCTACAGCTGCCCCCTCCCACTCTGTGACCCTCACTCCAAACACAGCTGATGTTTGTTTTGCATCAGGAGGTGCTGGTTTGTTGTGATCCCAGTGAGAAAGGCACTCAGACTCTTTTAAGCATCGTTTAAAATGCTCACACTATAGACAGATCATTTAGATCCCTTTAGATGCAGGAACCCTGAGCTGCAAAGCATCAGGTAAGAAAGGGGAAGAAAACAAGCTTGGCTGAGTGGAGAGCTTTGGGTGGATCTCTGAAAAAAAGAGGAAAGTCTATGAGCTTTGGAAGAAGGGGCAGGCATCTCAGGAGGACTACAAGGACAAAGTGAGGTCATGCAGAGAGAAAATCAGGAGGGCTAAAGCCCAGATAGAATGAAAATTGGCCAATGCAGTGAAAGATAACAAAAATAAGTCTCTACAAATACATTAACAACAAAAGGAGGGCCAAGAAGAAGCTCCATCCTGCAAGGGGAACAATAGTGTGAAGGATGAGGATAAGCCTGTGATACTTAATGTCTTTGCCTCAGTCTTTAACAGTAAGGTCAGTTGTTCTCCAGCATCCTGAGCCAGAAGACAGGGAAGGGGAGCAGAACAAAACTCTCATGATCCCAGAGAAAATAGTTAGAGACCTGCTTGACCACTCAGATGTTCACAAGTCTATGGGGTCAAATAAGATCCACCCAAGAGCATTGATGGAACTGGTAGAGATGCTTACCAGAGCCCTTTCCATGATCTACCAGCAGTCCTGGCTGACTGGGGAGGTTCTACTTGGCTGGAGGTTGACAAATGTTATGCCCATTTACAAGAAGGATCAGAGGAAGAATCCGGGGAACTACAGGCCTGTCAGTCTGACCTCGGTGCCAGGGAAGGTCATGGAGCAGATCATCTTGAGTGCTACCACACAGCAAACACAGGACACTCAGGTGATCAGGTTCAGTCAGCGTGGGTTTATGAAAGGCTGGTCCCACCTCACCAGCCTGATCTCCTTCTACGACAAGGTTATCTATTTAATGGATGAGGGAAGGGCTGTGGATGTGGTGTACCTGGACTTTACTAAAACCTTTGACATTGTTTCCCACAGCATTCTGTTTGAGAAACTGCCTGCTCTAGACCTGGGAACACCCTCTGCTGGATAAAAAACTGTCTGGATGGCCAGTCCCAAAGAGTGGTGGGGAATGGAGTTAAATCTACCTGGAAGCCATTTACAAGTGGTGTCCTAAGGGCTCAGTGCTGGGGCCAATCCTGTTCCGTATCTTTATCAATAATCTGGATGAAGGGATTGGGTGTTCCCTCAGTCAGTTTGTGGATGACACTAAGCTGGGAGGAAGTGTTGATCCGCTTGAAGGTAGGAAGGCTCTGCAGAGGGATCTGGACAGGCTGGATCGATGGGCTGAGACCAGCAGGGATGAGGTTCAACAAGGCCAAGCGCCGGGTCCTGCACTTGTGATACAACAACCCCATGCAGCGTTACAGGCTTGGGGAAGAGTGGCTGGAGAGCTGCCTGGTGGAAAAGGACCTGGGGGTGCTGGTCGACAGCAATAGAACTCAAGCCAGCAGTGGCACAGGTGGCCAAGAAAACCACTGGCATCAGAAATAGAATGGCCAGCAGGACCAGGAAAGTCGTCCTTCCCCTGTATTCAGCACTGGTGAGGCCACACCTCAAATCCTGTGTTCAGTTTTGGGCCCCTCAGGACAAGAAGGACATTGAGGGGCTGGAGCATGTCCAGAGGAGGGCAATGAGGCTTGTGAAGGGGCTGGAGAGCAAGTGTTATGAGGAGCGGATGAAGGAACTGGCATTGTTTGGACTGGAAAAGAGGAGGCTGGGTTGAGACCTCATCACTGTCTACAACTGCCTGAAAGGAGGTTGTGGTGAGGTGGGTGTTGGTCTCTTCTCCCAAGTGGCAGGTGATAGGAGGAGAGGAAATGGCCTCAAGTTGCACCAGGGCAGGTTCAGTTTAGATATTAGGAAAATTTTCTTCACTGTGAGGGTTCTTGGGCACTGGAACGGCTGCCCAGGGAGGTGGTTGAGTCACCGTCCCTGGGGGTATTTAAAAAACGTGTCAATGAGGTTTTCAGGGATCTGGTTTAGTAGTGGACAGGGACGGTTGGACTTGATGATCTCAAAGATCTTTTCCAACCAAATGATTGTATGATTCTGTGTTTCTATAAACAGACCTCCAGTGCACACACAGCATACCATGCAGGTCTCATCAGGGGAAAAGGTTACCCAGTTTTAGTCATTTGAGCTGTTATGGAATTTTCTCAGAAGAAAACAACTCTATTCATTATTTCTACTGCTGAAAAGAAAGATGCTCTCATGAGATGCTGTTTGGGTATAAGCTCCCTGCAGGCTCCTGTGTTGCAGCTGGTTTCTAACCCAGCAGTGCTTACCCCACAGCCAAGTCATGCCCACAGCACAGATCTGGGCCTTGCTGTTACGTGGGTCACTAACTTCTCAGAGTACCATCTCCTGGCAGCACCCTGGCTGGAATGGGGTGTCAGAGCTGTAGGAGGCTCTGCTATTTCCCAGGGTGCCCAGCCCCATGCCATCACTGTGTGTTACCCCATAGTCAATACCCATGATGCTTGGCTGAATTCCCAACAGGGAATTTCAGCAAGGGTCAGAGAAATAACTTGATGGAAATTTGGTGTGGGTCTACGTGGTTGGTTACACCATGTGCATGCCCTGAGGGGAACCGAAAGCCTGTGTCATGCAGAATGGAGCTCTGCAGGATGAGGTCATCTCCTCTTCCTCCTTGCTGCCCTCAAGGATGGAGAGCAGGTGGGCTTGTGGAATATCCCTAGGGACTTGGTGTATTGGGAGGTGTCCCTGCCCATGGCAGGGGGTTTGGAACTGCATGGTCTTCCAACTCAAACCATTCTGTGATTCTATGATTCTATGACTTGCATCAGCAAACATCTTGGTTAGACAAGTGCTGGCAGCTGCTTGGCTAGGCTGGTGGTGCAGCCATTGTCCCTTGTCCCTCATCCCCATGCACTCTCTGCAGTAGAGCCACAACCTCTCACCCCAAGGAAGCTGCCCAGCCCAGCCCCAGCAGCCAGGCACTTTTTACACCCCTCTGCCTGACCCCAGGCAGGGCAGCAACATAAGACCCTTCTGCCAGAGCCCAAAATCTGTTTGGTTGTGTGGAGAACATGGACCTGGTGGCTGGTTCATGGTGTGGTGGGGATTGAGACAGGGATGGGGCAGCACCCTGCAGCAAGTGGCCGGCTGCCAAGTTGCAACAGGAGCTGGGAACAGTCCTGTGAGCCCTGGCCATCCTCTGCACAACAACTATCCCTGTCTGGGGGGCAAAGGTGGGTTTGCAGAGCCCGAGGGCTGTGGCCGCTCCCCCCTGTCCCAGGCAGAGCACTCTTGGATGCACCAGGGCAGAGGGACACAGTCCCTGGGGCGATGCTTGTCCCAGCCTGACGTGCTCAGCAGCCCGTGGGTGGTGGGCTGAGTGCTGCAGAAGGATGGCAGCTGCCTCCAGCTGCTCCAGGTCTGTAGGGCACTGTCATGGGATTGCTTCCAGTGGCCAGGCAAGCGAGAGGAGTGCGGACAGCTATTTTAGGCAAGCCAAGGCACCCCAGCTGTCGTGCTTTCTGCAGGACAGAGCCGGTGCTGGGGCAAAGATGTGGGTGATGCCCTGGGCAGTATTAGGGAAGGTGTGCGTGCTTTGCATGGGGTCCCCAGCACCTCGCTGCTCCCCACACCCAGAGGAAAGCCACATCGCACGGACGAGGCAGCCTGGTATGAGGCAGACATTGGTGATGCTGAGCCCATCCAGACAGCTCTGTGCCTCTCAGCCAGCTGCAACCAGCACAGAAGGAGGAACAACAGCTTCCAAACCTGCAGCCAAAGCATGAGCTCCCAGCAATGGAGCCTTTGTGCCCAGGACTGTCCTCGTGTCCTCAGTGTGAACCACAAGCCTTGCGCTATGAGCTGGGTGCTGTGTGTGCTACCAAGGGAAGATGCAGGGAGGGCAGCACAGGGCAGCGTGGGGACACGGCTTCCTTCCCGTGGCCACTGGACCCGGTGACTCTGTGGGTTTGCCCATCCATCTCACTATCCATCTGAGCCAGGGATTATCCCAGGCTGGCTGGATCTTCCACGAGGTAATTTTCCTAGGCCACTAGCAGTCACGGGAGTGGAAAGTCCCCAGGACCTGTGGCTGCCCGGGCCACAGCTCCCAGCAGGAGCAGTGATGCTCACCCACCCTGGCTCTCACCCAGGTGGTGGCACTCAGCCAAAGGCTGGGAGGGAAGTGAGCTGCTGGCGAAGCCCGGGGCAGAGGCACGGCAGGGTCTGGGGTCCTGGTGTGTAGGACAGTGTCAAAGTGAGAGTGCGGCACGGCCACACGGTGTTTCAAGCATGCCAGGCCTTTGTTGAAGAGTGAGGCATCTCCGATGGCGTGGCTTCAAATCACTGGCAAATCAGGGGATTTTCCAAAGAGCTCTGATACTATCAGAGCAGTGGAGCAGGAGATGACATGCATGAAGCAGTTCCTCTCCCTATGTGCTGAGCAGGATGAAGAGAACGTGCAGGGAAGAAAAGAAAGATGGGATAGCTGGAAGGACAAAACACAAGCCGGTGGTTCTTCTCTAGAGCTTCCCCTGCCCTGTTGTGGAATCCTTCCCAATAATGCAGGGGCAGCTGTGCCATCCCCAGAGCAGGCGCATCCAGCCTGTGTGAGGACTTCTACCTACACCCCCTCCATCCTGGGTGTCCCCTGCCAGCTTGCTCCCTCTCCAGGCTCCAGTGCTTAGGTGGGAAGCTGGGGGAGCGGGATGGGGGTCACTCCAGAGCACATGGTCCCCTGGGCTTTGCAGCTCCCCAGACAACCCGGTCCCCTTTGGGTATGGCTCACATCCTAGGGACCTGTGAGTCACTTCCAAGAAGCCAGTTTAAAAGAAAACGGGTTGATTTTGGTGACGTACCATCATGCCAAAACGAACTTTGCCCACATCCTGCCTCCCACCTTGGCACACACACAAGCACTGCATGTATGACCCAGGGCAGGGAGGGCACAGAGCCCCCAGGTCTGCACGCAACACCCCACTGCCAGGAGAATTTGGGGCCATATCCAGTGCTCAGGAAGCAGGATGGGATACACCAAGGAGGTGCACAGCCAGCCCCCACACTGGGTACACAGCAGGGGCAGCATTAAGTCCTGTTGCATTTGGTGGACTTCCAAAGTCAAGGACAAGCTCTGGACCACACCAGGGCTCTGAGCACTCAGGGGTAACCATGGCCTCATGCCATCGGTCTGGCGCAAGGGAAATTTCCAGAGATGGTTGGCATTTCGGCTGGCCCAGCCCTCTCTCAGGTGCTGGAAGCTGGCATTTCCTCCTCACCCTTCACCCCTCTGGATCCCTGCCTGCGTTTGCCCAGTTTCCCAGGCAACGGCACCCATGGAGATGGGAGAGGAGAGAGGAGAGGAGAACGTACTGCCGAGTTAGTGATGCCACTGGCATAGCAGCCCATGCCTTGGCCACCATGAAGTCCCTGCTCCTGCCCACAGAGGAGAGAACCCACCAGCCCCACAGATTTGAGTGTGACTGGGGAAGAGGTGCTGTGACATCACCCCCACCACTGCATGGGGTCTTGGGGGTACTGTGACACCCAACAGTCTAGAGGAGGAGTGGGAAGGAAGGAAGGAAGGAAGGAAGGAAGGAAGGAAGGAAGGAAGGAAGGAAGGAAGGAAGGAAGGAAGGAAGGAAGGAAGGAAGGAAGGAAGGAAGGAAGGAAGGAAGGAAGGAAGGAAGGAAGGAAGGAAGGAAGGAAGGAAGGAAGGAAGGAAGGAAGGAAGGAAGGAAGGAAGGAAGGAAGGAAGGAAGGAAGGAAGGAAGGAAGGAAGGAAGGAAGGAAGGAAGGAAGGAAGGAAGGAAGGAAGGAAGGAAGGAAGGAAGGAAGGAAGGAAGGAAGGAAGGAAGGAAGGAAGGAAGGAAGGAAGGAAGGAAGGAAGGAAGGAAGGAAGGAAGGAAGGAAGGAAGGAAGGAAGGAAGGAAGGAAGGAAGGAAGGAAGGAAGGAAGGAAGGAAGGAAGGAAGGAAGGAAGGAAGGAAGGAAGGAAGGAAGGAAGGAAGGAAGGAAGGAAGGAAGGAAGGAAGGAAGGAAGGAAGGAAGGAAGGAAGGAAGGAAGGAAGGAAGGAAGGAAGATGGGTGCTCCAAAGAGGGGGATGATTGCTACCGGGAAAGGAGAGGTAGTGAAGAGGGCACAAGCACAGGCTAGAGGTTTGCACCCACCCTGCATTCCTCTGGCACCACAGCCTCCCACCCCACAGACCACCCTTGACCTCTGCTCCTGCCATGGCTTTAGGTGCCACAAAACTCCAGGGAAGTTTTGGCTGGCACAGCTGGACCACAGCTCCTGGGGAGAGGGCATTTGCACCTAGCTGTAGGGTACTGTGAAGGCACTGCATCATCACAGAGTCTGCAGGGGTGCAGGAGCAGTCTCTTGTTGACCCAACAGGGACTGCAGGGCTCCTCCTTCTGTTTCCCTAGGTGAAGACATGCAAGAGCACACAGAAGAGAGGCACAGAAGGGGAGTGAGACTCTTGAGGAGCCCTGAGGACTCAAACACGAAGGTCTTTGGTCCCTGTGGGGCCAGCACAGCCTGTCCCACCTGGCATACCCCAATGCTTGTCCTTGAGTTTGGTTTATGCAAGGATGGAGATGCTGGGTGCAGGAGCTCTAGAGCCAGCTGTGCCTGCACGAAGCCATGCTGGGGCTTGAAAGCACGAGTTTCATCCAGGGAAATCCACTCCTTAAGTGTGAAGTCTGCAACTCCGTGACTGGCAGCTCCTCTCCAAAGCCCGGACCCTGGGGCAGGGGTGTGGGTTGCACAGTTGGTTTCTGGCTTTGATGCAGGAGGCTGGATGTGAGATGCTGGATTCGGATGCTGGGTGCAGGATTTGGGCTGCAGATTGGGGTGTGAGGTCCTGTGCAGCCGGTAGCAAGCAACCCAGCTCCTGGTGTGGAACAGCCCTGCACTGGTGCTGGGAGGGCATGGGAGAACCTGAGCACTTGCTGGTTTCATTGCTGCCTTCCCCTTCCTGCTGTGGGTGCCCTGGCTCTGAACCACGCTTGCAAAACGAAAGCAGTGTCGGTGTGTGAGCGTGCAGGCGTTGTGTCCCATCCTGCAGCCCAACCTCCTGGCGTGGCTGCGGTGTTTGGGTCTGCAGTATCTAGGCAGCCACCCCCATCACTATCCCCACCTTCATCCCACTCTGTGCCGAGGATTCGCTTAACCAGGCAGCAACCTGTGGGGACAACGGGGATCTGCAGAGAGACGGGTAAGGGATGCTCCTCAATAAGGGATGCTCCCCAGTAAGGGATGCTCCTCAATAAGGGATGCTCCCCAGTAAGGGATGCTCACAAGTAAGGGATGCTCCTTAATAAGGGATGCTCCCCAGTAAGGGATGCTTTCCTATAAGGCATCCTCCCCCATAAAGGATGCTTCCCAAGTCTGTTGGAGCACCAGGAGCTCAACCCTGGCGTGGATTGCAGAGGTGGAAAGGATCAGAGAGCACCCAATGGGATGGGGACAAGGATGTGGGAAAGGCCATGCTGTTGGGGTGCTGAGTTGTGGGGTGCAGGCCCTCCAACTGCATCCCTGCCACGCTTCCTGTGTGCAGCACGCCCTGGGAGCTGGGAGGGATCCAGGGGCAGGGCAGTGTGCCGGGGTGCAGGCATCCGTCCCGGCACGCGGTAAGCCCAGCGGGAATGAGAAGGAAGGCCTCGGCGAGGGGCCAAGCGAGGGGCGGCCTCTGGCGCACCCGTCATACATTACTGGAAACATCTGGCCTGGGCTGTAGAGGCGTGTGCTGGCTGCACATGCGAGTGTGCACATACATGTACATGGGGACAGGGACACACGTGCACGTATGTGTTTATAGGTAAGAGTGTATCAAAATATGCATCCATGCTTGCATGCACATGTGTTTGCTTGTCCATACACACCCATAAACGGGTACACACACACACACACAGGCATGGGGCTTGCACACACATGTGGATGCACACATACATGTGCACACCTGGAGGTACAGACACTTAGTGTGTGTACACTTAGCTCTGTACACACACATCCACACCTGTATACGTAGGTATACAGGTACAGATTTCATAGAATCATGTAATGGTTTGGGTTGGAAGTTTCAACCACCAGACCTCCCATCAGGCCGCTCAAGGCCCCATCCAACCTGGTCTTCAGTACCTCCAGGGAGGGGGTATCCACAGCTTTCCTGGGCAACCTGTGCCAGGGCCTCACCCACCCTCAGCATGAAGAATTTCTTCCTAATATCTAATGTAAATTCTCCCCCTTCCAATTTAAAGCTATTCCCTCCTCATCCTGTCACTTCAGGCGCTGGTAAAACGTCCTTACCAGCTTTCCTGGAGCCCCTTCAGGTACTGGAAGGCCACTCTGAAGTCTCCTCAGAGCCTTGTCTTCTCCAGCCCGAACAACCCCAACTCTCTCAGCCTGTCCTCATAGCAGAGGTGCTCCAGTCCTCAGATCATCTTTGTAGCCTCTTCTGAAACAATTCAAACAGTTCCACATCCTTCTTATGCTGGGGATTCCAGAACTGGACACAAGACTCCAGGTGGGGTCTCACAAGAGCGGAGCAAAGGGGCAGAATCCCCTCCCTCACCCTGATGTTCACACGTCTTTTGATGCATTCCAGGCCATGTTTGCCCTTCTGGGCTGCGAGCGCACATTGCCAGCTCATGTCAAGCTTCTCATCAATGAGCACCCTCAAATCCTTCTCCGCAGGGCTGCTCTCAACCACTTTGTCCCTCAGCCTGTATTGAAACAGTGGATTGCCCCGACCCAGGTGTAGGACCTTGCAGTAGTAGTCACACTTGCTGTAGCATGCACATGCATGGACATACACGTGTGTGCATGGACCCACACATGTACACATGTGTGTACACATGTGTATGTCACACAGTGCATGGATCCTGGCTGGAGCCTGCGACCACCACTGCCCTCCTGGGTTCATAACCATGCTGTGCCCTGGTGCGTGTGCACACTGCATGCTGGTTTTCCTGTCTATGGATGAAAACGTGTGTGTGCGTGTGCCTGTGTGCCCTGCAGGAGCCTGTGTGGGACCATATGCCCCGTCTACATCACCAAGTGTCATGTGCCTGTGCGGCCTGCATGTGCTCCTGGGTGTCCACATGCCTGTGGGCTGTGTGCAGGTTGCAAGTGCCCATGGGTGCCCAGTACGCGCTGTGTGCCACAGTGTGCCAAGTGCACAGTGTGCCCATTTGTCCAGCGTGTCTGTGTGTGCCGTACGTGCTCCTGGACGCTCACAGGTGCCTCTGTGTGACATGCGTGTCTGTATGTGCCTTGTGTACCTCTGCATGTCTGTGTGTGCCATGTGTACCCATGTGCCCATGCATGCCCACATGTGCCTGTGTGTGCCCATGTGTGCAGCGTGTCGGTGTGTGCCATAAGCGCCAGTGTGTGTCTATATGTCCCTCTGCATGTCCATGTGTGCCATGTGTATCCGTGTGCTCACATGTCTGTGTGCCACATGTACCCGTGTGCCCCTGCATGTCCACGTGTGCCATGTGTATCTGTGTGCCCCGTGTGTCTGTGTGCCATGTATCTCTCTGTGTGCCCATAGGTGCCCATAGGTGTCCCTGTGTGTCCCCATGTGTCCCCATGTGTGCTTGTGCCCCGCGTATCTCCGTGTACCCCGGCGTGCCCACGCGTGCCCGGTGTCCCCAGTCCCCGCGAGTCCCGCTGTCGCCCCCCACGGTGCCCCCGGCGCTGCCCCGGCTCCGGGCGCTGGGGAGCGCGGCGACGCGGGGGGCGGAGCGCGGGGGGCGGTGCCAGCCCCCCCCAGACCGCCAAACTTTCATTAACTCGGCAGCACCGGCGCGGGCGGCTCTGGGCCTGGCGCGGCACCGGCACCGGCAATGGGCACGGTAAGGGGCGGCCGCCTCCGCCGGTACCGGTACCCGGCTCGGCTCGATTCGGAGGGGGTGGGTGCTGGGGACACCGGAGGTGGAGTGTGGCACCGGGGACACCGGGAACGGCACCGGGGACGCCGCGAACAGCACGGGGAGCGGCACCAGGAGCACCGGGAAGAGCACCTGGAACAGCACCGGGGCCGCCGGGAGCGGGACTGGGGATATCGGGTAGCACCGGGGGCACCAGGGGGAGCACCGGGAGCAGCAGGAGCGGCACCGGCGACACCGGGAGCGGCCCTAAGAGTGTGTGTGTCCGTCCCCCCCGGGAGCGGGATGCTGGAGCGGGGAGGCGGGGGGAGAAGGATGCTGGGGACGGGGGCGGCGGCGCCGGGAACACTGGGAGCAGCACGGGGAGTACCGGGAACAGCACCGGGAACAGCCTTGGGAGCGACCCCCCTCCCCCCCGAGGATGCTTGGCGGTCCTGCAGTGGGAGCACCGGAGCCGAGGGGCGGTAGGAGGATGCTGGGACCGGGGACACCGGGAACGGCCCCAGGAATGGCCCCGGGAGCGGGGTGCCGGGCACTCCCGCATCTGTTGCTCCGCGGGCGCGGTACCGGGGGGGCGCGGGGGCGCGGCGGGCAGAGCGCAGCCGCTCGCCACTGCCCCCGGGGGGGCCGGCGGGGACCGTGGCGGCCCGACCCGGTGCCGGGGAGGGGGGGCTGCCGGTAATTTTCCACGGGCATGTGCCGGGGCGGGGCGGCCGAGCAGTCACCACGTGGCGGCTGATGTAACCGGGCCCCCCCGCGCCGCCGGGCCGCACCGGGCGGGGGGGGGGGGGGGGTCGGACGGCGGCGGGGTCCGGGGAGAAGCGGGGGGTCGCGGGGAGAAGCGGTACACACACAGCCGGGTGGTGGCAGCACGGCCCGGTAGGGGGGACACACACACGCCTTACCCGCTGCCCCCCTCGTGTGGGTAACGGAGAGCTCTGGGAGATGCTGGCGGAGGAAATGGCCTCGCAGGTGACAGCAGCTTTACCCTTCCCTCGGGGAGGCTGGGGGCTCCATCCTGTAGCCGAGCATCCCCTGGGTACCGCGGGCTGCATGCCTTGCCGAGGGGTGTCACCCCAATCTGGAGCCCCCGTGGGTGCCCAGGCGTCCCTGCTTGCACGGTCTGGTGTTGAGGTAGGAGCATCCTGCCGCTCCAGGAGAGCCACCCTGTAACACCAGGGCGTGGTGTCCCCACCCCTGCCTGGCTCTCCCAGGGGATGCGCAGCCTTGGGCATCCCTGCATCCATTCCATCGTTGCCTCGTGCCTGGCTGGGTGCTAGCCTCGTTGCCAGGCTGGGAGCTGAAGCCAGCAGCATCTACGCAGGCACGAAGCCTTATCAGCGCTTGGCAGACCCTGGGTGGAGTGGCCGGATGTCCTCTTGTCCCTCCTGGGACATAGGATGGATCCATCCCCTGGCTGAATTCAGGGCCACAGGGCGGGCAGTCTTGGCTGGCCGGTGATAGGTGTGTGGTGCGGAGGCGGTCCAGCTGCTGGTCCTGTGCCTTCCACAACTGAGAGGTCCCTGTGCCATGCAAGAAGCCAGGCTTGTGGCACTGACAACATCTCGGTTTCCCTTGGAAATGCAGATGCTCCTGGGGAAGTGTTTGGTGGTGGTGGTATGCGATATCTGCTGGCAGCAGCCTGCCTGCGCTGGAGGGGCTGTGGCCAGGGCTGAGGGGCTCGCCCTGCATCCCCCTGGGCCTCCTGCTCTTTATCTCTGCTGCCCATGCTCCCTCCCTACAGCTTCAGGGCCTTGTGCCGCTCTGCTGATGGCTCCAGACCCACAGCAGTCTGGGAACAGACCCTGAGGCTCTTCGCTGCTGGTGGTGGCAGTGATCAGGGACCCTTGGTGGAGGTTGGGGGTCGTTTGCTGGCCAGTAAGGGCACCAGGCGCTGGTGTGGGATCTGCAAACACCAGTGTTGTTGTACAGACAAGCAAACGTGTTTTGCAAGAGTGGCTGTCCCTCTCAGTGAGGTCAGGCCCGGGTTCTCTCCTGGGGCCCCCAGAAGCCCCAGGCTGGGGCAGGGGTAAGGGCAGGGGTGGCAGCTGCCCGTGCCCTGTCCGGCAGCACCTGGTGCCTGGCAGAGCCCAGTGGCTCGGCCCCCCCTGCGCTGCACGTGCATGCGATGCACCGGGGCAGAAGGCAATCGTTTCCCATCTGTGTCCTACGCGGCAGCTGAGCCCTGAGCTGGCCCCGCTCGGCACCCAGTCCCGGCTCTGCCGTGTGCTGCAGCCACTCAAGCTCCATCTCTCAGTGGGACAGAGCTCACGGGGCCCCCGCTGCTGCCCACGGCCCCTGACGCCCACCTGCCAGGAGGCCAGCAGCCAGCTGCCCGCAAGGTCGTCTGTCCACACTGGGTAAATCTTTAACTGCTTCTTGGAAAACACCTGGGATCTGCTGCTCGTGTGGGTGCCAGGGGGTTCGGAGGTGCTGGAGGGAGGAGACCCCACCATCAGCCCACCTAGCTCCAGGCACTGCATCCTCCGCCAGCCCCGCTCCAGGTACAGGGGAGCAACCTGTCTGGCACAGCCCCCTGGTTCCCAGAGGGAGGGGGTGGCCTGGGATGGAGATGTGCCCACCCCAGCAGTCACATCTCTCGGTATTTCTCCTCTTTCAGCTCGTTTTGACGGTGGATTGAAGCACGCCAGTGCTGATAGTGCAGCCAGCGCGACGGAGAGCGGGCAGGTGAGGCACCCCGTGGCTGGCAGCTGGCACCGTACTCCAGCCTCCAGGGATGGCCGATAAGTGCAGTGAGGGGCTGCTGGTAAGTGCCGGGGCGTGGGGAGCGGGCTGGCATGGACTACCATCTCAGGGAGCCAAGAGCACCTGGCACAGGGAGCAGGACAGAGGGGCTCCTGTAAGGCTTGGTGCCCCCCCCACCCTTGGACACCCATCTGGGATTGTGCTCCCCCAGTACGATGACCATGGGGCAGATGCTGGGTGTTGCTCGTCTCGAGTCTGCCGCCTGCGGAGCTCTCTGGGTGCAATGTCTTGCCGTGCCTGGAGATGCTATCGCCTGTCTCAGGCACTTGCCTAGGCTTATCGCCTGTCCCAGCTGTCTGAGCGGGCGGCAAAGGCAGGAAAACCCCAGCCGGGTGGCTCCTCAGCCTGTTTGGAGAGGGTGCAGGTGCCTTTCCATGCGAGGTACCCCGAGAGGGACATGGTCATAGAATCATAGAATCACCTGGTTGGAAAAGACCTTTGAGATCATCGAATCCAACCATACCTAACGGTGTGGGGCTGCTTCCCCTTTGCCTCTACCTGTCAGACTCTCCCGAACTGGGCTGGTGAGATGGTGCATGGACAGAGCCAGTTTTTTCCAGGCACAGGTGTGGTGCCTGACCTTCTTTCCTGACAAAGCGTCGTGTTGCAGGATGCTCTGTGCTACCACAGCTTCACTGCCCTGGGTGGATGCGGGATGTGCCCAATGTGTGTCCTCTTTGCGGGACTGTGATGGCCCTATGTTTGTGACAGCTATGCTGTGCAGTTGAGGGATTTGGGAATACCCTGAGTTTGGGTTCCTGTGCTGGGCTGATCCACTGTACCAGACAGGTGAGCCCAGGCTGGGTTGGCTCTTCGCTTTCTCCCAAAGGATGGGAGCTGAATGGCAGGGCCAGCACGATTGCTGGGCACTCCCCTTCCCGGGGGGCTTCCCAAAATAACTGCATGCTCCTGCCAGAGGGCTGGGAGCCAAGACTTCCCTGGGAAGCCAAGAGCCAGGGGAGTAGCATGCTCCAGCAGGCGCTTCCAGCATGCTTGTACCTCCTCTGCCTGCGTGTCCTAGTGTGGCCCTGCTGGCTGTGCCTGCAGTGGGGGGCCCAGCATCCATCCTGCCCATGGTGGGCGTGGGGGGGCTCAGGGCAGCTGATGGGGTAGGAAAGGAGATTTCTCCAGGAGAAGCCCTTGGATGGGAAGAGGAATGTATTTGGTCTCTATCAGGGGTCTGTCATGGGGATTTGCTCATTTGTGTATGGGGTGCTCACTGTGGCTCTGCTGTGCTGCTGTATCCTCGCCCTGGCTGGAGCAGCTGGCATCACCCCGGTGTGACGCTGAGCCTAACACCCATGGCAGGGAGCCAGGTGTGGGAGTGCCCACCGAGTCCCGGTCAATCTTTAACTTGCTTCTCAGAAGTACCTGACCATCCCACTCCAGGGCCAGGGGGTGCGGAGAGGTGGGGACGGGCAGGGGACCACAGGGTCTGGAACGTGCTGTGCCGGCTACCCTGGCTCGCAGCCCTCTGTTTGCAGGTTGAGGGGACACCCCTGCGTGGAGGGGTTCTGAGAAGCTGGTGCAGGGGCTGTGAGGAGGAAGGCAGGTCCCCATGAGAGCATCCCTGAGCATCCCTGTACCACACCGGCTGTGAGAGCCTCGGGAGGAGCTGTGGCAGGATGGGTGCTGGCTGCTGAGCTGCCGAGCTGCCTGGGTCACTGGGGAAGGGAGCTAATCTCCTTGGCCTGCCTCCAGGGCCCTGCCAGTCACCTGGAAAAGCACCGGCCCTGCCTGCCCTCTCATCCCTGCCTACAGGTGCAGCTCCTGCTGCCACAGCCCCCAGCCCAGCTGGGATTCTCTGCCCAGGGGTGTGTGTGCAGCCTGCAGGGCTGGGCAGCTTCCTGGCGGGGCTTGAGAAGCCTGTTGTGCCCCACCTGGAGAGGGACAGGGGTGCTGGAGGCAGGATGATGTGCAGCTGTGCCTCAGTTTCCCCACCTGTGAGCTAGAGCCTGCTCCCTCCCATTGTTCCCAGGGCAATGAGGTTGTCATATCATGCTTTTGCAGGTTCTACTTTTTATGGATGCCCATGTGAAGCTCTGTGTGTTAGCTGTAAAGCCACAGGCAGGAGGGTGGGCAGTGCCCTTGCCCCCTCCCAGCCCTACGGGTACCCTGATGGCAGGTGCCTAGTGGGGTGCAGGCCAGCTACAGGGGCTGCATCAATCCCTGTGTGGGCAGACAGGGGGGCCCCATGGGGCCCCAGGGGAGTGGGGAGGGTCTGACAGCCTCTCCTTGCCCAGCCTTTAAGGACATTTTGTTTTGTCCTCATCAGAGTGCTTTGTTTGGGCTCCAGCAGTGCCAGTGGCTCCTAATTCCCAGAGCTGGCAGCATTCAGCCAGCACAGGGTTCCTGATTCAGGTGTGCTCCTGCCTCAACCCCCCAGATGGGCACCAGGGCACTGCTCCATCCGTGCTGCCAGGGGTGGAGGGGCTCTGCCTGTCCCAGACACCCCCAGCAGTGTGGTGCCGCCAGCCAGCGGCCACAAGCAGGGGGGCCAGCAGAGCTGCGGAAGTGGCTTTTGGCTGTGGGAACCTTTCCCGGAATACCAAGGGGCAGCGACTGGGGGGGCTGGCGGGGGATTTTTCTGCCTGAATGCCCCAGGAGAATTGTGTCTGCCCCAGGAGAATGGAGCTGGAGAAAGGCAGCCCTGATGGGCAGAGCCCAGCAAGGCAATGGTGGCACCAGGGCAGGTTCTGGGTATCATCCCTACAGCTCTGCTCAGGGATGGTGTGACAGGGGCTGGGAGAACCACAGCCATCGCCAATGTGCCCAGCACTTCTACCTCACTGGTGCAGCCTCAGCACTGCCAGCCAGCTGGAGTGGGGACTTGGGTGCCAGGGGAGGTCAGGATCCTGCTGTGGACCCGTTGTTTCCAGCAGCGTGTCCCTGTTGGGGCTGGCAGTCCCCTCTGCCCACTGGCCAGGCTGCTGGGGAGCAGCACTGTGTTCTGTGGGATGGTGCAGGGCCCAGCATCCCCAGGATGGAGTGGCAGGTCCCACTGTGCCATCCTCAGGCTACTGTGGGGGGCACAGGTAGCAGAGTGACATGCAGGTGGCCCAGGCAAGGTGACGCAGCCCAAACGTGATGTGGAAGGATGTTCATGTGAGCACATTGTGGGGTGCCAGGGCATGGGAGGTGCCCAGCCACATGTGGGACAGGGCTGAAGGTTGAACTGGGAGCACTGGGCTGGGCTCACCAGAGCTGGCACAGCGTGGGGTGGCTCTGGGCTTGCACAGGTCGCAGTTGTCACAGTTGGGTGCTGCTGTCCCATGGCACCTCCCAAGCTGGGTGGCTGGTGCATGAGGGGATGGAGACAGGCGCTGGGTGCTGGCGCGCAGGGGGCCGAGTGCCCGCCCCGCACACGTGTGCCGTTCACGTGTGCGCCCACGGCCGCCACTGCCCAGACCCCAGATGGTCGCCCGAAAGCGCCGGCCCGTCCCCCCGCCCTTGGCGCACCATCACGCCTCACTGGCGCCTTGGCCGCGCTCCACAGCCGGGGCACAGGGCTGGGAGCAGCTGGGGCACCCAGGGCCTGGATGGGGGGCAGACCACGCCCACCCTCCTGCGGGACACAGCACCCCACCAGGATTCCATCCCACTTTGGCAAGGGGATAAGCAGGGAGGCTGTGGGGTGCCCGGGTGGCATTGGGGTCATGGCACAGCGCTCCTGCCAGCCAGATGGTCCCCTGCAGGGCAGTGACCTTGCAGGGGTTGCCATGGAGACCCCATGATGTCGCCAACGGTGTGACGTCAGAGTGAAGTAGTGTGGTACCAGACTGGGGATGTGCCAGCCGGCAGGCTTGTCCCTGCACCCCTGTCCCCTATCCCACAGCCCTCGAGTGCCAGGGGTTGGAGTTGAGTGTGTGGAGCCAGGCAGCTGTGTGGATGGTGGGCACAGGGGCAAGAACGTGCGTGTGGGGCTGGGGGCACTGGGGCATGGGAATGGGGGGCACTGAGGGGATGTGGCCCTCTGCCGCGGTTCAAACGCAGGTCCCTGCCCTGGCCAGATGGGCAGCTGTGCCTGCAGGGAGGGCAGCACTGCCCACCCGAGCGTGCAGCAGCTGGATGCTGCTAATGAGGCCTCATTAAGCAGGATGGGGCTCAGCCTGCTGCGCAGCCTGCCCTGCCTGCACCTGCTGCGTGGGGAATGCCACCATCGTGGGGGGGAAACTGAGGCATAGGGGTTCCCTGTGGTGTGGGGCAGGCAGGGATGGTGCTGGGGCAGGCAGCGTGGGGGGGCACTGGTGCCACGGCGGGGCGGGCAGTGAGAGGACGAGCCTGGCCAGGGAGGCAAGCAGGGAGCGGTGCCAAGCGCCGGAGGCAGCGGGCGGGGTGTGTGGCTGCTGTGCTGGAGCCTGAGGTGCCAATGAAGCCAGGGACTCGCCGAGCCGGACAGCCTGGCCCCCCGGATGGCAGCCACGGGCCTCTGGGACCCCCAAGACCTCCTCAGCAGGTCAGTGGAGAGGCGAGAACAGAATTTGGGAGCAGAGGCGGGGGCTGGGCTGGATGGTGGCTGTGCCAGTACCATCTCCCACTGCTGTGGCTCTCCAAGTGCTTCTGTGCCAGCTTTGGGGTGGTGGCTCTGTGGGATTGAGGCACCAGGGGATGCTCGGGAGGCACTCCTAAGCCCCACAGCAAGGTACATAGTGTGCCCTGGGGGAGGAAGGAAACTGCGCAGCACCAAGCCCCTCCAGAGCCTCAGCCATTGGGAGTGAGAAGAGATTGCCTGACAATTGTGTGGTCATTAACTCTGGAGCCTACTGATTGCAAGAGGGGTGCATAGAATCCCTTTGCCTTGCTCAGTGCTGCAGGGGCAGAGTATAGTGAATATCCTCCCCCTTCTCCTCCCCCTATTTCATGGGCATCAGTGAGCAATGTCCAAGTTGCCTCAGCCCCCTGTGGCACCCCAGGGCTGGGACTGCTGTCAGGGCTGGCAAAGCACGCTCAGGGCTGGCAGTGAGGTTGGGCAGGGGGTGCCTGGGATTGCAGGGGGGTCCTGGGATTTGGACATCTCCCTCAGAACTGCATTGGCCTGGCCCTGGGAGTGCCCCCTTGCCCGTGCCTATTCTGGCACCCACAGCTGATATTGCCACTGCCCAAGCTGTGCTGGGTGCCCGTGTCCCTATGCAGTGCCTCTGCGCCTGGGGCAAGGTCAAACGTGGGGCTGGACACTGCAGAGATGGGGCAGGGATGGCTGGGATGTGCCAGTGGGGCTGGCAGAGCTGGGATGGGTAGGCTGGCAGGGCGGATCAGCCTCTGGGGCAGGGCTGGCACTTGTGGATTCATTACCCCATGTGCCACAGACAAGGAGTGCAGGGCTTGATCATAGGGACATTCCACATCGCAGCACCCAGAACATGCCTTTCCAAGCCACCCCACCTGTAGGAACCCCTCTCCGAGTCAGCTCATCCCTCCATCCCTGGGGACCCCCACCCCAGGCTGCGGTTCCCCTGCTCCAGGCATCCTGCACCCCACTTCCTTGCCCTGGAAGAGCAGCTAGTTTGGCAAACGATGTAATTTGTGTTTATTCATACCTTCCATCGGCCCCTGCCTTGCCTGGCCATGAGTGCATCACCATGGCCATGGAGAAGAGCAATGACATCAGGGGCTGAGTCGTAGCCTGCATTGGCATTGCAGGAACAGCACTGGTACCCTGTTAGGAGGCTGGGCAGGAACTGAGGATCCCTCACTGGATCCAGGGAGGCCAGATAAGGCTGATGCTGGGCTGAAATACCTCCAGGGGGGGCAGTTTGAGTGGGGAAAAAGAGGGGGGGACTGCACTAGAGGTATGTCCCATGGGGACATCCCCTGCCAGCTTCAATCCTGTCACCACCACCAGCTTCCCAGCCATAAATCAGGGCTGCTTCGGGAAGTGGGGGACATCCGGGCACCCCAGCCAAGCTGTCATTGTGCGAGGCGAGGCTGCTTAGCATGAGAAAGACTCCAGTGCCAGGCGAGGTGATGGATGATGCCCGCTCTGCTGGGCTGGGGAAGCTTTGGTCACGTGTGGAGAGATGTTCCTGGGGAAGGAGGAGGAAGGGTACCAGGGAACAAGGGGATGTTTGGGGTGCCCAGGGCATCCTTCCCCCTGCCCCCTGCAATGTTTTCACCCAAGCCAGGCATCTTTTGGGGGTGCATGGGAGTGCATGCATGGAAGATCTTGGTTATGGGAGCAGGGCCCCCCTAAATAGCAGCCGCATCCATGCTGGGAAGCAGCTCCCCCTTTGCAGCTCTGTCTCAGTCCCACAGTGGTGAGAGGATGGTGGGGGGACGGGTCTTATCATCCCAGCTGCCTGGGTTCTCCATGCTGCCTCCGACTCTTTTCCCATGTGGGGTTGGGAGGGAGGTTAATGAGTATAAAGGTCGGGGCGACCTTCCCAGATTTGGGGGAGGGGGTCTGGTAGCAAGCAGAGGGGTGAGCACGCAAGCGTGTGTGCACGTGTGCGTGCATGAGCACACATGTGGCTGCCCCCTTCTTGCAGACAAGCGCAGTGAAGCCCCATGCTGTGGGAAGGAGGTGGGGAGTGGCGAAGGCCTGGGCACTCTCGTTGCACTGATGCCAGGCAGCTCAAAGCTGGAGTACCCCATCACGGATTGGGGGTGAAGTCATGCCAGCATCACCTGAGCAGAGGTGGCTACCTGGCTTTGGGATTGGGCTAAGGTCCCCTTTGAGCACTGGGGCTCCAGGCTGAGATGGGACTATGCATTGTTACCCCGCAGGACCCTCTGCCAGGGAGGCTGGAGTGCTGCCCACCCCCGCTGACTGTGCTGCTCATTAGGAGCCTTGTTAGTACGAGCAACTTAATCAGAGGCTTCTTGAGAGGATCAGCCTGCTCAAGCGGGCAACAGTCCCAGCGTGGGGACAGTGCCAGCATCCCTACCCCAACCCTGGGGATACCTCAGCATCGCTTCTGCTCCGTACCCAATCACAAGAGACGCCCCAAGTTGGGGACCTCACCGTCCAGGGTTGCTGTGGGCTCATTTCTGAGGGAGCCTTTGCCCATGGATTCTGGCACGGGCACTGTGATGGGCACGGCTGCGGTCACATATTGCCCCTCTATCCCCTCTAGCTTTAGCCCAAAGTACCCACTGATGCTCCCATCGCCCTTATCCCAAATCCCTGCGCCCCAGCAGCCCCCCCCCCCCGCAGCCCCTGGCGCGTGCGGGGCCCCGCTCGCAGCAGATGGCTTTGTTTGGCAGCGCGGTGCCGGAGTCACCGGGCATCACGTCCCGGCTGTGCCGGCCCTAATCGAATGATACGGTTAGGTGCACCGCGCCTGCTGCCCGCGCCCCGCCGGCGTGAGCAGATCCGAAGCGACGGCTCCCATTTGTGGCCCACTCGCTGCCGGCATCAGCCAGCACAGGGGGCACACAGAGGTGGGGGAAGTGTAATAGGGGGAACAGCGTGGACACAGGGGTGTCCACGGTGAGGAGACTGGTGCCACAGAGCTCGGGCATCCTCCTAGGGTTGCCAGCACCCGATTGTGTTCCCATAGGGTGGTGGGTGCTGTATGACCATGGACTGACCAGCATTCTCATCTCATGCCCCCATTACCTGGCCTCAGGTGGTGATGGGAGGGCTCGGGGCTCCTGTGGCACCCCAGAATGCCATCTGCCCTCGCAGCCCAACCTGCTGGAATTTGGCATGATATTAGTGTGAACCCAAGGCCACAGTGGGATGGAGTCATGGGGTGATGGTGCTGTCTCCGTGAGGGGTGACGGGTGCCTGTGCCTGTTGTTGTTGTTGTCCCTGGTGTGAGCTCACATTGTGTGGCAGCCTGCACAAAGTGCCCTTTCTTTCCCCTGTTCATCCCTCTCCAGGTCCCCTGCAGTGAGGAATGGCTGGGTGCTGGGGCTGGGACCTACCTGTCGATACCACCCTGTTCTACCCAGAGCACGGTGCCATCACTGGGTGCTGAGCCAGCGGCAAGACCCCGCTGCAGCAGGGTACCTTTCCCAGGGTGGCATCCAGCCCCCTGCATGCTCCAGACACTGCACCCCACTCCCCATTGAAGTGTGTCCCTGTTTCACTCCGGGGGTCCCACCATTCTCCCCCAGCCATGGGCAGTGGCCACCCAGCAGGGCCTCTCTTGCTGGGCGCGGGGAGGGGGGTGCGGGAACAGAGGCCCCTTTGTGCTCGGGCGCCCAGACCTGCTTTGTATGAGTTGCAGGCTCTTCTCTTGCCGCAGCCGGGCTCCGAGCAGAGCTATTCATTGGGGGGGGCCGCCACTGGTGCCCTCCCCCCTCCTTGGCACTGCCTCTGCGTGACCAGGAGCAGGGGGCTGCCATGGGGGAGGGATGGGGCAGGATGCTGGGGACCACCCAGCCCCGTTCAGTGTCTCTCACCCACCCCTCTGATGGGGCTGGGGGGGGGTTCCTTGGTTAACGCACCCCATGGCATCTCTCTGCAGAACGGTGCCGTGCCCGGGGAGCGGGGCAAGCAGGACAAGAGCGTCAAGCGTGGCAACTGGGGCAACCAGATCGAGTTTGTGCTGACCAGCGTGGGCTATGCCGTTGGGCTGGGCAATGTCTGGCGCTTCCCGTACCTCTGCTACCGCAATGGGGGAGGTGGGTGTCGGAGGGGCTGTGGAAGTGGGGTGGGGATACGTGCCCAGCCCCATGCCGTATTTGCTGGCCCCAGGTGCAGAGTGCAGGGGGCACAGCCGTACCTGGGGTCATTGCCCACTCTCACCTTCTGGTTCCTGCCTACTAGGTGCCTTCATGTTCCCCTACTTCATCATGCTGGTGTTTTGTGGCATCCCCCTCTTCTTCATGGAGCTCTCCTTTGGGCAGTTCGCCAGCCAGGGCTGCCTCGGTGTCTGGAGGGTCAGTCCCATGTTCAAAGGTAAGGGGCTCCCTGTCCCCACTGGCACAGCAGGCATGGGGTGCCTGCAGGCAGAGCCCCCTGCACACGGCGTGGTGCCCCGCACAGCCCGTGTGTCCCCTGCACATTGCACCATCCCGCGCAGGCACCGCGGGGCTCGCACAGCCCCGCACACCCTGCACACACGTGCCTTGCATACGCACCACTGCCTGCGTTGCAGGGATCCCCTGTGCGCACGCCTGCTCCAGGCTGTGCTGCCCTGCACGCACAGCCCACCTGGCGTCCCCCTGCGGGCATTACACACGCCTTGCACACACAGCGCATCCCTGTGCACGCCCCAGCCCTGCACCGGCAGCCGCTGCAGGCATTACACACACATCCCTGCACTCACTACACGTGTCCCCTGCATCTTGCAGAGGCCACTCAGCTCCCCTGAACATGCTGCACGTCACCCCTCTGGCCGAGCAGTCCTCTCCCTGCCCCATGTGTGCCCATACGCATGTTTCGAAGTTGCCCTGCCACAACTGGAGTCTGCCCTGGGTGCTCCTGTGCTGTCAGCTTCCCTGGTAGATGCCTACATGCTGCCTGCTGGGTGATGCACCCACACGTCACATTTGAGTGCAGGCAGCCCACGCACACGCTCCAATGTGCTCTGCACGATGGCAAGCTCAGCCTGGGTACATGTGGCCTGTTACCTGCCACCAGGTAGCTGCAGCCCTAAAGTTACCAGGGCCTTGCAAGGGGACACCTCCCCACCCAGTGGTCTCCAGACCCTCAAGAGTTTGCCTGCAGCCTTGCAGGACGTGCACCCTGTGTGTGTTGCCATGTCTCCCAGGGGACCCTCAGCACCACAGGGAGTGTTCAGAGATAGAGGACCCCGTGCAGAGTGGTGGGCTGAGCCACGTGGTGCTCCCCACTTCAGTGCCACAGCTGGGAGGCTGCTGACAGCACCGCTTGCTCTTCCCACACTACGATGCGCCGTACCCGTGCCGTGCCGCACCGTGCCGCTCACCCCTCCCCGGTGCTGTTCCCAGGCGTGGGCTACGGGATGATGGTGGTGTCCACATACATCGGGATCTACTACAACGTGGTGATCTGTATTGCCTTCTACTACTTCTTTGTGTCCATGACGCGTGTGCTGCCCTGGACATACTGCAGCAACCCCTGGAACACGCCTGACTGTGCGGGGGTGCTGGACGGGAACCTCTCCAGCCACGCCGCCTTCAACCTCACCCGCCTCCTCAACACCACCCAGAAGCGCACCAGCCCCAGCGAGGAGTACTGGAGGTACCGGGGATGAGGATGGAGGCTGGGGGAAGAAGCAGTGGTGCTGGGGTTCCGCTGACGCCAGGTGCCCCCCACGCAGGAGGTATGTGCTGGACCTATCAGATGACATCGGGAACCTGGGCGAGGTGCGGCTGCCCCTCTTGGGCTGTCTTGGTGTCTCCTGGGTCATCGTCTTCCTCTGCCTCATCAAAGGCGTCAAGTCCTCGGGGAAGGTACCTTCATGTTCCTCCAAGAGCCCCACCCCCTCTGTAGATGTCCTCACCCCCTCTAGGCATAGTCCCTCCCATATAGGGAATGCACCTCCCATTGTGCACATGGCCCGTCCGCTTTTAGGCATGGTCCCATCCCTCTGTGCATGCTTCCCCCACTCCTGGAAAGGCCACACCACTCATGGGAACAGGTCCTGGCATGTGGCTATGGCCCCACCTTCCCTGCCCCTTTTCTTCTCCCAAGTAAAAAGTGACTGGACAAGAGGAAATGGCTTCAAGTTGCACCAGGGGAGGTTTAGATTGGATATTAAGGTAAAGTTCTTTATGGAAAGAGTGGTGAAGCATTGGAAGAGGCTGCCCAGGGAAGTGGTGGAGTCTTCATCCCTGGAGGTGTTCAAAAAGCATGTAGATGTGGTACATCAGGACATGGTTTAGTAGACACGGTGGTGTTGGGCTGACTGTTGGACTGGATGATCCTAGAGGTCTTTTCCAACCTTAAGGATCCTATGATTCGATGACTGTAGCCTCTCCCTGTGGACCGTACCCTCTCCTCCTGGTCCATTGCTTCACGCTCTGGACCATAACTCCTCCCTTGGTCTGTAGCTCCACCCCTGCTCCATAACCACACCTCATCCCAGACCACACCCTTTCCCTCTGGTCCCATCCCACTGAGGTACCACCCCACAGGTGGTGTACTTCACGGCCACCTTCCCCTACGTGGTGCTCACCATCCTCTTCGTGCGCGGCATCACGCTGGAGGGGGCCCTCACTGGCATCATGTACTACCTGACGCCCCAGTGGGACAAGATCCTCAATGCCAAGGTGAGCAGGGACAAGGGGTGGAGGATGTCCATAGGGAAGCAGGGCTGGGGGCACAGAACTGACCACGCCACTGCCGCAGGTGTGGGGTGATGCAGCCTCACAGATCTTCTACTCACTGGGCTGTGCCTGGGGTGGGCTCATCACCATGGCCTCCTACAACAAGTTCCACAATAACTGCTACCGGTGAGTGCCCGGCCACACTTCCCCCAGTCCTGCTGCTGTCCCCGAGTCCCACGGCTGGCCCTGACCCCTCTCCCCACAGGGACAGCATCATCATCAGCATCACCAACTGCGCCACCAGTGTCTACGCCGGCTTTGTTATCTTCTCCATCCTGGGCTTCATGGCCAACCACCTGGGTGTGGATGTCTCCAAGGTGGCTGACCATGGCCCCGGCCTGGCTTTTGTCGCCTACCCTGAGGCCCTCACCCTGCTCCCCATCTCACCTCTCTGGTCCGTCCTTTTCTTCTTCATGCTCATACTCCTTGGGCTGGGCACACAGGTAGGTTGCGGTGGGGACACTCTGTTGGGATGGGGTGGCGTGATGGGGCCAAGGTGGTGACATGCTGTTCCCTCTGCCCCACATGCAGTTCTGCCTGCTGGAGACACTGGTCACAGCCATTGTGGACGAGGTGGGCAATGAGTGGATCATCCGCAGGAAGACCTTCGTGACGCTGGGAGTGGCCGTGGTGGGCTTCCTGCTGGGTGTCCCGCTCACCACGCAGGTAGGTCACCACAGGACTGTAGGGATGGGCTACTGTTGATGTGGCAACCTTTCTGTGCTGCCACCATCATGTCCACGTTTCTGCCATGACAAGCTCATTGGTGGTGGTTACATCCAAGGCCTGGTGTTGCCATGCCAGCACTGGTGATGGTATCCAGACTAAGCGTTACCATGCCAACCACGGCATCAGACCGTGGTGATGGTGGTATTGGGGCTGTGTGTTGCTGTGCCAGCCGCCTGTGCCGTTGCCCTGTTGACTGTGGCAGCACTGCTGGGGCAGCCGTGCCAATGGGTCCCTCTCACAGGCTGGCATCTACTGGCTCCTGCTGATGGACAACTACGCTGCCAGCTTCTCCCTGGTTGTCATCTCCTGCATCATGTGTGTGGCCATCATGTACATCTACGGTAGGTGCAACCGCGTGCGGCCAATCAGCCAGCAGGGATGCCCTGGCCACCCAGTGGGGAAGCGACTGTGCTAACTTCTGGCCAGTCAGCAGTTTGCTGTGTGCTAACTGGCTGACGCGTGCAAGGCCGTTTGCCAATCAGGGTGGTGAGGAGCCTGGTGGGTCCTACCACCCAGGATCCAGAGCTGGTGCTGGGCAGGGGTGGGAGGTTACTTGGGGTCCCACCAGGGGCCCCAGCTCAGCTGTGCCGGAGCTGACGGCCACTTGTCCCCGCAGGGCACCGCAACTACTTCAAGGACATTGAGATGATGCTGGGCTTCCCGCCCCCACTCTTCTTCCAGATCTGCTGGCGCTTCATCTCGCCTGCCATCATCTTTGTGAGCATCGTGACCATGGGGCCATAGGAGAAGGGGGCTGGGAGCCCAGCTGGGGGTCCACTTGCCCACCCTGGGGAGGGAGGTGCTGGGCTGCACGGGGGTGGCAGAGCAAGGCAGCTGGAGGGGCATAGAGCAGGCTGGCTGCTCCCCACTGGCTGATTCTGCCTATCCCTTCCCAGTTCATCCTGGTCTTCACAGTGATCCAGTACCAGCCCGTCTCCTATAATGACTATGTCTACCCCACCTGGGCCATCAGCATCGGCTTCCTCATGGCGCTCTCCTCCGTCATCTGCATCCCCATCTACGCCATCTACAAAGTGTGCGGCTCCGAGGGGGACACGCTGCTGGAGGTGGGTGGCAAGGGGCTAGACCCTCCTTGTCCATGTCACACCTGGGACTACCTGCAAGGCTGTCCCCCACCCCACTGGAGCTGGTGGCACCGCTCAACAGCTGCATGCAGACAGCATCCATGGGGTACCCCCATCTCTGGGAGCCACGGGGAGGCCAGGGCAGGGGAGCACAGCAGGGTCTCACCCTGTCCCCATCCTCTCCTTCTCTAGCGCTTGAAAAATGCTACCAAGGCAAGCAAGGACTGGGGCCCGGCGCTGGCAGAGCACCGCAGCGGGCGCTACGCCCCAGCCTTCAGCCCCTCCACCGAGTCCCACCTGGAGGTGCAACCCCTGCAGCCGGAGAAGGGCCGGAGCGAGGCAGCGGCTGCCTCCCCAGTGCAGGGCAGCAACGGCTCAGCCCACAGCCAGGACTCCAGACTGTGACCCCCTGCCATCCCTGCACCCCCTCTAACCCTTCCCTCGCGGTGACACTTTTTGCACCTTCCGCTGGCGGAGCCTGGCTCCGGGCTGCACTGGACCGCGGGGGCTCTCAGCGCCCGTCCCTGAGACCCCTCCACCTCCTTTCCGGTTAACCCCTCCCCCATCCCCCCCCATGGCGTTCGTTAACCCTCGTGTTTACGGTAACCATTGTGCGCGACGCTGGGACAAGAGTGGAGGGGGCACAGCCCCAGGAGGGCGGGAGCCAGAGGCACTTTGCAGGGGGGTGCACAGGATTTGGGGGTAGAGGGATGGATGCCCCCTGTTCCCCACAGCCAGGCAGCCTGTCCAACTGTGGGGCACCCTCCTGGGTTGCCCGTGAGGTGGGACCGGGTCTGGGGCACACAGGGACTGCGATGGCCCAAGGTGTGTGTGCACAGGGCTGGCATGGCGGGGGTTGGCACTGCAGGGCTGTGGCTCAGAGCCTGCAGAGTGGCCATGCCCAGGGGACGGTGCCAGGCACTGGGCTAGCACAGGGAGATGGGGGCAAGCACGCTGCCAACAGAGGCAGAGGGGATCTCACGGTACAAGGCACAAGCACTTAGAGCACACGTGTGTGTGTGCGTGTCCCTCACAGGCATGGTACGGGCACGCACATGGCACACGTGGGCACGCACTTAGGTATGGTACTGTGGGGCTGCACAAGTGGGGAGCTGCTCTGCCCCCTCCACACCTCGCAGCACACCGTGGCCCTGCTGCAGAGCTGTGGGTGCCTGCTTGTATGGCCAGGCATCACCTGCAAAGCTGGGCACAGCATGGACACAGCCTGGCACTGCTGCCTGCCCTGCAGCGGGGCAGGAGGCTGGGGAGCACTTAAGCCTGGCCTAGGGGTGATGTGGCAGGGTCAGGGTCCAGCTCTTCCCTGGCAGGGGCAGGAGAGGCCTTCCATGGTGCTAAGGGGGAGCAGGATGGACCAACCTCCTCCCAGGTACTGCAAGCTAGAGGTACCAGCGGAGACACAGAGAGCTGTGCCAACCCGCTTGCTCTGAGCCATGTGGGGATGCCCAGTCCCCAACCAGTATTAGTGGAGCAGGATGCACTGGCAAGGCGGGGTGGGTTCAAATCTGTCTTCCAGCTCCAGTCACAAGGACCTGGAGCTCTCGATTTGGGGTGGGACCCTTCCCACCCCGCTGCTCCCCTCTCAGCCAGCACCCTGCGCTCCCTGTGCTGTAGCCCCAAGGCTGGCACAGGGACACAGCGCAGTTTGGCACAGTGGCAGTGGGTGCTGAGCCCTGGCAGGACGTTCCAGCTCCCCATGCCCTGTCCCGAGCCCCTCTGCCACATCACGGCGAGGGGCACAGGTTCCCGCATGGTGCCCATGCCCTGCCCCATGTGTCACGCCGCTACTCTTCACCTCTAATTGTTAGCAATAACGCGCGCGTCCCTGGGCAGCGCTGCCTGTGCCAGTGTCTCTCCCGGTGTAGAGTTCTAAAGTATCCTAGATTTTAATGAGATTTATATTCCTGAGGCTGTGTCCTGCTGTACCCTTCTTTGGAGACCCGGCGTGGGGAGTGCGTGTTGGAAAATCATAGAATGGTTTACGCTGGAAAGGACTTTAGAGCCCATCCAGTTTCACCCCCACCCCGTCACAGGCAGGAACACCTCCCACCAGACCAAGTTGCTCAAGGGCCCATCCAACCTGGCCTTGAACACTTCCAGGGAAGGGGCATCCACAGCTTCCCTGGGCAACCTGTGCCAGTGCCTCACCACACTCACTGTGAAGATTTTCTTCCTAATGTCTAATCTAAATTTTCCCTCTTCCAGTTTAAAGCTGTTTCCCCCTCGTTCTATCACTACTTGCCCTTGTAAAAATTACCTCACATTGCATGGGTGCAGCCCTTTTCCCCTTGGATGCCCAGCACTGGCACTGAGCAGCCAGGCTAAGTGGTGGGAATGCTGCCCCATCTCACGATGAGAACCCCCTCCCCAGCCCCACAAATCCCAAAAACTTTTGAAACTTTTATTAAATACAAAAACCCCGGTCTCTACGACCGAACTCTGCATTCAACGTACGCTCAAAAAAAGGGTCAGACATTCAAATGTACAAAAGTTGCCGGTGCCCCCCCAACCACCAGCGTGCTGCCCCGCTCCCAGCCCCACTGCTCCTTGCCCCCATGGGGTGTGGGGGGTTTGATGGGGGTCCCAGCCCCACAGAGGGGCATGGGGTGCCTGCTCTGCACAGCCCCAGCCTCTCCTGCCTCCAGCCCCCCCCCCCAGGCCTGGAGAGGGTGATGCCAGAGAAGGGTGAGGACCCCCCCACCCCAGTGGCCCAAAAACTACTCAAGGGAGCCATGGGGCAGCCCCCATACCCCAAGAGGGGCTGGGGAGGTTCAAATGAGCTCCAGCCACCCCCCAAAATGAGGCAGGCAGGTGAGGGCAGGCACAGGCAGGGGCTGTACAGCCACGGCATCTGCCTTTGGGGAGGAGGGGCAGGGTACAGCCGCCACCCCTCAGCCCCGGGGAAACTGAGGCACAACAAGGGGCGTTTGCTAACCGGAGGTCTGTGTTTGGCAGAGCTGAGACGGCGCCCGGCTCTAAGCACCAGACTAAAGCAGAGGAAGACAGCGAGCCATGTCTGCGTTCCTCGCAGCGCAGGCCGCGCCTGGCTGGGGCGGCACCGCCCTGCCTGCTGGGGGTCTGGGCTGCTCCCATCTCCAGCCAGGGCAGCAGCAGCTCCGACGCTGGTGAAGGGGGAAGCCTGCACCCCACTTCTAGTAGCGCCGGTGGGGACCCCCCCTCCGCTCTCCTGGAGCAGTGGGATCTCACCCTTCTGGTGCAGGCAAGAGCTGGCATGGGCAGGGGTCTCCTCACCAGGGTTAGGGCTGCCCCCTCCCTCTGCGCCAGGACCGCAGAGGGGGCAGCTGGGCTCATCTGCCAACACACCGAGTATGGAGCGGGGTGCTGCAAACACACTCGTGGGGACAGGGGACAGAGAAATTCTGGGGAGCGAGGGGTGGGCTGGGGGCGCGGCTGTCTCCAAAAGGCAGCAGAGTAGGCAGAAAACATCCTTGTCCAGTCCTGGCTCTCGAGCCTGGGCAAAGCCTGTCGTGCCCAGCCAGCCTGGGCACAGAGCGGGCACCCGGTGGCTCGGCCGGCAGGGCGAGCCCTAGCCCCGTGCCAGGCGCGGGGGTGGCCTGCCGATCTCCACGGTGATGTTGGTGTACATGGGCTGGCGCGAGACCTCCACCAGCCGGTACTGCAGCGAGCTGATGCCATCCCGCTTCATCGTCATTTTGGTGTTCTGGATCTTGGTGAATCTGGTGGGAATGGGAGCAGGATGAGTTTTGGGGGGGAACTGCCACGGTGCCAGCAGTGCTGGACTTCCATGGAGGTGAGCAGAGCAGGGAAGCTGGCAACCAGAGGTAGCCAAAAGGATAGCCCAGCACCCTGGTTGCCCCCCAGCTCACTCACCTCTGCGGGTTGGGCTCGTTGTGTTTGTCGCGCTCATGCTTGATCATGCGGTACCTCCCAATGCGGATGTCGGGCCTTGACACCTTCATGCCATTCAGGGAGATCCTGGGGGACAGGAGTATGGGGGGGGGTCAGCATACAGGCACCACAGTGGGACACTTCCCGGCCCAGAGACCTCTGGCGGCAGCTCCTGGCCCAAATAATCCTGTCCCTGCTTCTTGCCAAGGCAAGATGAGCAAAGCTAGACCATAGAATCATAGAATAGTTCGAGTTGGAAGGGACCTTAAAGCCCATTGAGTTCCAAATCCCCTGCTGTGGGCAGGGACACCTCCCACCAGACCAGGCTGCTCAAAGCCCCATCCAACCTGGCCTTGAACACATTCAAGGAGGGGGCAGCCACAGCTTCCCTGGGCAACCTGAGCCAGGGCCTCACCGCCCTCAGCGTGAAGAATTTCTTCTTAACGTCTGATCTAAATCATTCCCCTTCCACTTTAAAGCCATTTCCCCTCATCCTATCATTCCATGCCCTTGTAAAAAGTCCCTCCCCAGCTTTCCTGCAGCCCCTTCAGGTACTGGATGGTTTCTATAAGGTCTCCCCAGAGCCTTCTCTTCTCCAGGCTGAACATGCCCATCTCTCTCAGCCTGTCCTCATAGCAGAGGTGCTCCAGTCCTCGGATTGTCCTCGTGGCCTCCTCTGGACACGTTCTAACAGTTCTACATCTTTCTTTTGCTGGGGATTCCAACCACGGCTGGGCCAGTGCTACGATGAGGGGGGCAGCATGCCTCATGGCAAAAGAGTGTACAAATCTCTGCTCCCACCTAGTGACCTCCAGCTCTGCAGGCTCCCAGCTGTGGTCAGCCCCTGCTGGTTTTGTTCCCCAAAAGCTGGTGCCTAGCCCTACCTTCAGGGCACTCCCCATGCCTTAAGAGCTGCCTGAAGCTTTCCCAGAGCTCCACAGACTGCTTGTTCCTCGTCCTGTGCCCACCTTGGATGGAAACTGCAACCACATCACCTGCAAGCAGTGTTTTGCTCGCTCGGCCGTTACAGGCTGGTTGTGCAACACCAGCCTGCACTGCTGCCCTGGGCAATGCCATGGGGAAACACGGAAGATGAGGCAGGAGCTGTCTGGCATCAGCACTCAACGCGGGGTGCAGATGGGGGGGGATTTGGCTCTGGTTCTGCACGTGGCTGTGCTGCGGCCTGCCGGCTGCTGGCAGAAATGCCTGCAGGAAGCATTTCCAAGTCTTGCATCCCAACCCTTGCATTCCAAGTTCAGAATCTCAGCCCTGATCTGGAGTGGAGCCCACAAGTGCGTCGCCCTGCAGCTCACACGACAGCAGGAAGGGGCTGGGCCCTACCACGCCAAGGCGATTCAGTTGCAAGGAAGCACAGAGATGCCCCCCAGCACCCTGGGAGTGGCTGGTTTGATCCGTGAGGGTCACCAGCCCTCAGGCTGGAGAGTAATTAAATCCCTCCCCACCACTTGGCATGCCCCATGCAGGTGCCCCACAAAACCAAGAGCCCAGGGCTGGGGAGGGTGCCAGGTCGGTGCTCGGAGAGGAGGAGCCCCCAGCACATTCTAACGAGGTGGCGAGGGGTTGGCACCTACCGGTTAAAGATGTCATCATCCTCTCCTCCCCAGCCCCAGTACTCATTGGGAAAGCCATTGATCTTCAGGAACTGGGTCTTGCTTAGCCCAGAGACACCACCGAAGTAGCCGGCATAGGGCAGCCTGCAGGGTGACAGCAAACAAGTCAGCCCCAGGAATGGGGTCCACCCCCACAGCGACCCCCAGCACCAGCCCTCCTCTGTGTCACCCTCCAACATCTTTGCCCCTTTCCATCCCACACTTGCAATTCAAGCCAGCGACCCCACATCTATCCCAGTTCACCATCGAGGCTGGTGGCAGGGTGTCATCCCAGCCCTGCCCAGGGAAACACCCCAGCCCTGCCGAGCACCCACCTGAACCCAAACTTGTCCATGCCAACGGCAAAGTGCCGCGGCTGCTCATAGCAGCGATAGAGGTTGCGGTCATCCATGGGGATGAGGTCCACGTCACTGAAGATGAAGCAGTCATACTCCTCATCGTCCTTGAGGGCCTCCAGGAATCCCACGTTGAGCAGTTTGGCCCGGTTGAAGGTGTCCTCGCCATACTGTAGGGCAGAGCTCAGATACCTGCAAGCACCCATCACAGCCCCACCAACCCCTCGCCCCTGCTCTGCTCACCTGGTTGATGATGTAGATGCCGTAAGCCACCTTCTGCCGGCGCAGGATGGGGTGCAGGTAATGCAGCCAGTACTTGAGGTGGTGTTCACGGTGCCGGAAGGGGATGAGGATGGCCACCTTCTGCCTGGGCAGGCAGTCTGGGGGGGTGTACTTGCCGCCCTGGCGCACGTCAGGGTTCTCCCGCTGCACCCGCTCCATGCTCATGGGAGAGCTGAACTCGATGAGCAGGCGCCCAACTGCAAAAGAGAGGGCAGGGTGATGCCCACAGGACAGGACAGAGTCCAGGTCACAGTCACCTGCTGCTCCGGCCAAGCCAGTAGAGCAAACAGTGAGTGGGGCCTGCAAGGGGGACTGGCACTGCCAAGGGCAGAGGACACCCAAAACCTTTCCCAAATAGGGGCAGAGAGACTGGGCAAAACAAAACCTGAAGAAACCAGGTGTTTTGGTACCAGTTCCAGGCTTGGTTTTCTCTGATTCTTCAGCCCTGGTACTAAGCCATATCAAAGGTCCAGGGGACACGGAGGCCACCCATGGATGCCCACCCCATTCCCACGCTCAGAACCAGAGCCCAGTTCACCCTGCATGTCTCACCTAAGCCAGGAGGCATCTCCTGGCAGGGCTGCAAAGGTTTCTCGGTGGTGGACTGGTTGGTGTTGGGCTTGGCACTGGGGGATGGAGCCTCAGCGCCAGCTGGGCCGTAGCTGGGGACGGTGCCATTGGGGCGGGAGGAGTTGGAGAAGGGGTGGGCGCGCGAGGCATTCCTGGTGTTGAAGCGGCTGAAGAAGTCCAGGTGCTGCGCGTAGACGTCGAAGTAGAGGATCATGATGATGACAAAGTGGAGCAGGCAGAGCAGCAGCACAGCCTTGCAAATCCTTTCCAGGGTCACCCCCAAGAGCAGCCTGGTCATCTTCTGAGCACGGGCAGGTGGACATGTGCGTTCAGCGGGGCAGGGGGGCGGCTCCAGCCACGGTCCCAATCCTGCTGAGACACCCCACGCTCAGGACACGGCCAGCCTGAGCCCCCTGCCCCAGCCTGAATGACACCAGGGCAACACGAAACCAGCGCAGGCCTGAGGAGATGGGCTCACAGGTCGGTACACCACAGGGCAGCCCATGGGGGTGCTGTGCTTGGCCCCCTGCTCTGAAGACACAGCTACGAAGAGGAGAGAGGTCTCCAGCCCCACACAGCAAGTCTCCTCCCTGCCTTCCAAAGCCAAGACCAGGCCACAAACCCTCCCTGTCCCCAACATCCCCCAAGCAGGGGACAGGGATACCCCATGGGTGCTGCAAAGAGCCTCTGCGGAGGCTGGGCCCTTGGAGAAGGTCACTCTCTCCAAAACACAGCCAGCCTGAGATGATCCAAGGGCACCACAGGAACCCCCACCAGCCACCCCTTTCTGATGCACCCCATTTCCCTGCCCCCCATCCCACACCCCCCGAGTGCTGCACCCCAGCAGTGGCACCGCAGCAGGGCCAGCAGCAGGCGGGGCCCTCCTTGGGGTGCCCAGCGGGGCAAGCAGCTGCACAGCAGACACACAACTCAGTGGGACTTCCTGGCCCACCCTGCCACATCCAGGGGGGTCCAGCTTACAGCCAGCAGCATGGGTCTTCTCTCCTCCTGCCGACGGTGGTGAGGCCTCCAGGTCACTGGGAGCCTCTGGGAGCCAGGATCCCCTTATCTCCCACATGACACCTGGAGCTGGGCCAGAGCCCTACTGGGAATGCAGCTGGGAGTCACCGGAGAACCCCAGCTGAGCCAAACCGTCTGGCTCTTCCCAGCCCCACCAACACTGTGCACCCCAGTTCCTGCCCCAGTCCCTCCTCTCATGGAAGCTGCGAGGACAGGTTAAGGCAACCACAGGGGACAGTCATGGGGGCTCCCTTAGAGACCCTGGGACAGGCCAGTGTCACTGCAGGGACCCTCTGATGGGCAGGGACCTGCAGCAGGACACCCAGCAGGAGTGCAGCTAGGACACACAGGTGCTGGCAACCAGCCCAAGGCCTGGACCAGCCCACCGGCAGCTGCCAGCCCTGGTGGGGCCCCCCAGGAGCTGCAGGACAGCAGCAGTAGCTGGGATCAGGGATCAGAGCTGAAATACCCAACCCTGTTCCAGTTGCCCTTCTCCCAGCCACAGGGCTGATCCCAGCAGGCTGCAGGGTGCTGGTAGGAGGCCACAACAGCCAGGTTGGTGGTGGAAAAGGGTCTGAGCCCGATGCCCCACCTGTGTCTACCCCCTCCGCAGGATGCAAAGCAGAATCCCCATGGTCAGGGATCTCCTGGCATGCACCAGGATCTCAATCCCGCAAACAGATTTGTTCTAGAAAGCTGCCTTCTGGAGAAGAGCTGGGTTTGCTGTTACCTCCCAAACCTTCTCACGGTCACAGTGCCCTGTCACCGAGCACAGCCCTTGACATAGGGCCCTGCCAGCCCCCAGTGCTTGCTAGAATCCCTCCCCAAAACCCTTGCAGCAGGCAGCACATGGAGCAATGGTGTCTCAACAGCCAGGAGGAGCAAAGGAAAAACGAGAGCAGGTTTTAAGGACCCTTTAGCAGGGCGGTTCACGAGGCGAGCAGAGAGCGATGATCAAGGGGAGCAAAAGCAAAGTACTTCATCAAATGCCGGCCATGGGAGGCCAAGAACATGAGTGGGTTTAAAAACACCTGCTACACTGGGGGCTACAGAATATGATGTCATCTCCCCTAATCACAGCATCTTCGTGGGGTGCGAGAGACCAAAAGCAATCTTGGGTGGGGATCAGGTCCTCAGGAATTCACTCCTAAGTGGTGCCTGCCATGGGGCTGGTGATGCTGGTCCCCACGGTCTCACCCCAGCGTGTGCCATGGGGCTGGGGAGCTGATCCACAGGGATTCACCCTGGTGCGGTGTGTGCCATGGGGCTGGTGATCCTGGTCCCCAGGGATTCACCCCAGCGTGTGTCAAGGGGCTGGGGAGCTGCTCCCTAGGGATTCGCCCTGGTGAGGGGCATGTCATGGGGCCGGTGATGCTGGTCCCCAGGGATTCACCCCAGGGTGAGCCATGGGGCCGGTGATGCTGGTTTTGGAGGGGATGCTCCCCCCCTGGGATCCATCCTCCCTCCCAGAACATCCCTGGGCTGGGAGAAGGGCCACGTCGAGCACAACCGACCACCACCCATGAATTTCTTTTTTCTGTGACACATACACAAAAACTTATCAAAAACGAGAAACAACCCCAACAAGCGCCCTTTTCCAGGAGCTGGGGCGGTGCCACCCATAAACGACCGGGATCACAGCCCCCCGGTGGCATCCCGGCTCCATCCCGGCCTCTCCCAGCGGCCCCACTCACCGCGGCCCGGCTCAGCGGCCCCCGCCGCCTCCTCCTCCTCGTTCTCTCCCTCCTCCAGCCCCGGCCGCCGGCCCCATGCCCGGGGCTGGGGGGGCCCTGCCGGCCGGGCCGCCGCACCGACAGCCGCAGCGAGACGGGGCCGCGCCCGCACGCCGGCTCCGCCCGCGCCGCACCGGGCGGGGCCGCCAGCACCGACCGCCCCGGGGACAGGGGCTGCCGGGAGGAGGCGGGCCGACACGCTACGCGCCCCCTCCTCCCCGCCCCGGGATGCTCGATGCTCTCCTTCGGATGCTCGGTGCTTCACCTCCCCACTCTGCCCTGGGATGCTCGATGCCCCTCCTCCCCGTCCCCGGGATGCTTCTGTCCCAGGATGCTCGATGCCTCCTGCTCTATCCTGGGATGCTCATAACCCTCCCAGGATGCTTGATGGCCCCCGCTCCTCCCCCACGGGATGCTCGGTGCCTCCACCTCCCCGCCCCGGGATGCTCGATGGCCTTCACTCTTTCCCGGGATGCTCAGCCCTCTCAGGCCCAAGCCTGGCACCGGAAGTCTTCCACGTACCCCCAGGACACGGGGACTGAATCTCCCTGTTCTCCCTTCCTGCTGTGTTTTCAGCGCGTTCACCGACCCACCCAGGCAACTGCTACGGTTCCAGGGGTTGCTGTGGCTCAGTGCCTGTCACAACCTGTTTGTGGATCTTTTCCCCCCCTCCACACTTTTCCATGTTTCTCGGTGTTTCCTAGCAATTAATTTCACCTCCCCTGCGACAACAGCATCACTGCAAGCTCTCAGGCCAGTCCCACCGACATATCTTCCGGCAGTCCCACCGAGTTCACCCCACCACAAATAATTTTTGCACTGTTCACAGCCTTTACCTTCCCGCCAGCCACCGCACAGCGTTAGTGCCATTTTGAGCAGCCCCTCTCCCCCGAGGCCTTTCCCTGTTCGTGTCCACTCACCCTTTGCTCCGCGGCAGCTCCCCTGGAAAGACAACCTTACAATAGAGATCCGAGCAGCACCCAAGCAGCCCAGCCCTGCTCCACCCCAGCAAGCAAACCCTGCTGAAAACTGTCCAACTTCTGCCTCCAGCTCTTAGTTCAGCTCTTTGGTTGGTGGCATTTCCCCCATGAGTACTTACACAGGGGTCACCAAATCATCTTTCAGCTCCTGCTGCTGCTTCTAAATGAGACAAGATTCAGGACGCTGGAGCCCTGATTACGCTCCTTCCTCATGCCTGAGCAACAGGTATTTAGCACACCCTAATGCAAAGTCCTAGAACCCAAACACATGTACCTAGAACAGGAGAATGCAGGGCGTGCTCACCTCACCACTACCAGCTGCGGGAGGGGGGCTGTGGGTCACCCACACCAGCTTAAAACCAGCTCTGGTGGGGCTCGTGTCCTCACAAGGGGCCTGTGGGCAAGCTTGGAACCCGTTCCCCTGCCAAAGCCATGGCACACACAGGCGGGATTTGGAAGGCAGAAAAGCACCTTGCAGAGGGAGATTTCTGAGAGTGGATGGATTCCCATCAAGACAGGGCAGAGTGAGACCCATTACTGAAAGGCAAGTGGGCACGTCTTTCAAGACAGTTGTTAACGAGCAAGATGACTAACCTGTGGAACAGCACCACCAGCACAGGCTCTCCTTCCTGAACGCAGCCCCGTGAGTGGGGCTCTGATGAGATGGCCCTGCAGCTCCAAGGACCTTCAGACATCTGTGGCCCAGAGCAGCAGCAATGCAAGGGGACAGGGGTTCAGCCTTCATGCAGGACAGGCAACCTCTGCCTTCACCTGAGAACCTTTCTTCTAGTCAGGCAGTGCCCAGCTTGTGTCCCTGCCATTACGTGGAGCACACAGAGCTCCTGCCCCAGAGAGCAGCCACCGCAGCTGGCAGGAGCAGTGGCTTGGTTTGCCCCACCGGTCTTCCCACGCCTCAGGCTGAGACACTGCTGTTCCAAAACACACAGGACAACCTGGGAGAGGACCAGAGCTCAGAGAGGCCATGCAGAGACAGCTGCTCTAGTCCAAGGGCAAAAAAGAGCAGGTGTGAATGCTTCCCCAGCTCCAGCAGCCCCACCACTGCCCCAGCCTATTGCATTCAGGTGGGAAGAGAGTCGGGCAGCTCCAGGCACGCATCCACCCTGGGTAGCACCAACACCAGGTGACAGATGCTCCCCCAGCGAAGCCGGATTGACAGCAGAGCAGGATGAGTGCAGGATGCCACAGACCGCAGAAGCATTGGCTTTAGGCGCTCTGCAGAGCGGAGGCAGAAGGACCTTGTTCTTCCCTTCCCACAAGCAGCAGAAAAGCTGCAGGCCCAGCTGTCCACAGCCGGCTTCCCCACGCTTGTATCCATTACAGCCAAGGAGAGGGGAGCAGAGCCAGCACAAAGTATCCCTGCCCTTGAAATGGGTGACTGGAAAGTCTCAGCACCCAGTGTCACACAAGGGAGCTGCTGGCTGGAAGACAGCCTTGGAAGGGACTAAAGCTTTGCTCCTCTGCCCTTCTGGAGCTCTGCAGGTGCACAATGGGGCTATGGATATTGTACGCTCCCTCTGCCCTCAACTACCTGGATGAGAGCCAGAAGGTCCAAACCAGCTCATACCTACCCGTGCCTCCAGCACACCTCACGTGGGGCAGTGCCAGCCCGGCAGAGGTGGCGCGGAGCTGCCCGCTGCCTGCTCTAACAGCCTCCTACCTGCTCTGAGTAGCGACCAGAGCTCTGTGTTCCCACAGCCCAGAAAGGGCTTGGAGAACAAACCTCTTGCAGGCTAACCCCACAATAGGGATAACCCCACACAGGCAAGGCACCACCAGGGCTCTGGAGTTAGGCAGGGACTTGGCCAGAGGTCCACAGGGGAATTTATCTCTTTCTCCCCCAAATCAGCCATAGAATCATAGAATGACCAGAGTTGGAAGGGACCCACAAGGATCATTGAGTCCAACTCCCGTCCCTGCACAGGACAACTCCATTCATACCACGTGTTTGAGGGCATTGTCCAAATGCTTCTTGAATATTGTCAGGCTTGGTGCTGCGACTGCTTCCCTAGGGAGCTGTTCCCTAGGAGCTCCACCACCCTCTGGGTACAGAACCTCTTCCTAATACCCAACCTAACCCTCCCTGGCACATCTTCCTGCCATTACCTCAAGTCCTACCATGGGTCCCCAGAGATAAAAGATCAGTGCTTGCTCCTCCTCCTCCCCTTGCGAGGAAGCAGTAAACATAAATGAGGTATTCCCTCAGTCTCCTCTTCTCCAGGCTGAACAGACCAAGTAACTTCAGCCGCTCCCGATGTGATTTCTCATCCAGACCCTTCACCAGCCTTGTGGCCTCCTCTGGACACTCTCCAGTAGCCTGATGTCCTTTTTATACTGTGGCACCCAAAACTGCACCCAGCACTCAGGGCGGGGCCTCACCAGTGCAGAACAGACAATCCCTTCCCTCACCCGGCTGGTGATGCCGTGCCTGATGTACTCCGGGATACGGTTGGTCCTCTTGGCTGCCAGGGCTCACTGTTGGTTCATGTTCAACTTTCTGTCAACCAGAACCCCTAGCCCTCGCTCTCCACAAGCCTCCCCAGCACACGTAGGGCAGAGGAAGAGCTGCATCTTTGGACGAGAACCATGTTTATTTCACAGACACAGCATTGCACTGGTGGTCGATTCTACACACACCGGGGACAGGCAGCAGCAGGGCCTCATGAGCTGGGCCAAGCTGCTGGGGCGGAATTCACACAGAGAAATTTGTTTCTTCCAAGGGGCTGATCCATCGGCAGGACAAGGCTCCACACAACCGGGCTCCTGCCACAGGCAGCTCCCGCCCCAGTCCAGGATAGAAACATTAAATAAATATATACAGCACCTCTTGGGGCGAGCTGAACAGGCTGGTGGGACAAGGCTCAGTTGCCCATTTTTACTTTAGATGTCTAGAAAGGAAGAAGAGAGGTTAGGTCGTGCCACGCAAACCCCAGCCCAGCACCCCATTTTCACCCAAGCACACCAGGACCACCCAGAAGCTGCAGAGAGCTTATCAGCCCCACTGATAAGACGTGAGCATCACACAGGGTGCACCCAAGGTGACACCTGCAGTGATAGTTGCTCAAAGGGGTCATCAAGGAGTTCACACTGCTGCAAATAGAGAGCTGTGCCACCCCAAACCCTGTGGGCAGCCTCCCCATTCCAATGCAGAGGACTGCTGGAGCCCAGGTGTGTCTCCCTCGAGTTGAAGAGCAGCCAGGGTGACAGGCACCTTGTGCTCACATAAGCCTGGTGGCCCCAGGAGGCAGGTACCTGCAGGATAGCAACGATGACCCCGAACAGCCCTATGGCACTGCCAAAGATCTCCACGATCAGGATCTTGACGAAGAGGCTGGCATTCTGGGCATCAGCCAGGGCAGCCCCACTGCCCACAATGCCCACGCAGACCCCACAGAAGAGATTGCATAAACCCACGGTCAGGCCAGCTCCAAACATGGAGAAACCTGTGAGAGAGGAACACTGCAAGAGCAGGGGGTAACTCCCTTTCACCTGCACCCAGTGCAACCTGTGGCAGCTCTGTCTTGAGCTTACAGAAGACCCAGAGCTGTCAACACCAGCAGCTCCTGTTTGGGCAGCAGGACTGCTCCAGGCTGCACCCCAGCTCCTCCAGTGCCAAGCCAGCAGGTGACAGCAATCAGCTGCCACCCAAGGCTGAAAGGCCTTCAGAAGGTAACTAAAAGCTGTTTTTTGGCAGAAAAATCATACGTCCTTCAGACAGCTGCAGCAGGCCACGGGCCAGGTCAGGTGGGCCTTGCAGTCCCATTCTCTACAGCCCAGGGCATAGGGAGCAGCAGGAGGCAGTGGTAAGGGTGTGGTAATGCTCACAGCCACAGTACCAGGTGTCCTTACCTGCGTGGTAGTTCCTAGCTCCAATCTCCTCCGGGGTCACTGCAGAGAAAGGCTTAAGGAAAGCACAAGGGTTAGTGGCACGTGCATGGCCTCTGGGAGAGGTCTCTGTCCCCAGTACAGCATGAGGTAGCTGGTCTCTGACTCCACATCCCTGGGTAGCTCCGTGACACCTGCCTTGTGTGTGCTCCCCCAACCCACTCTTCAGTATGGACAAAAGCCACCGCACAGACCACCAGCCCAGGAGCTCCCAGAGCCACAACAGTGTCCAAAGTTCCCACAATGCTGGCCCATGCCCACCTGCCCATCCCACCGAAGCCCTGAGGCTGGCAGATGACTGGCAGGGCAGCCCAGGTCCTCCCATACATACCTCAGCCATGTTACTGATGACAATTGCCATGATGATCCCATAGATGGCCACAGCCTCGCAGAAAATGATGCTGTGGAAGAAAGGTTGTCTGAGCACAGTGGCCCAGGTTCTGCCCCACCAATTCATGCCTAGCCAGCCAGCACCCAGACCCCTCCAGAGCCATATCTGAGCCTGCTCCCCTATTGCCAAGGCCGGAAGGGCAGCCCAGCCCACCCACTGCTTTCCTCTCTACCAAGGGAGAGCTGCCAAGGACAAAGGCTGGATGCTGGTCACACTGTATCACCCCAGTAAGCTGTGATGACCCTGTGGAAGCAGGCCTGGAGGACCCTGCTCTCCACCAGACCCCTTCTCCTTTGGGAAAGGGCTGTGCAAGTTCTGCCCAGGTGAACCCTCGCCTTGGGCAGGAAGCGTGAGCTCAGGGTGTTTGTTTTGAACGCACTGGGCTCAATCACTGCGTGATATGGTACAGTGACTCCTCAAAGCAGCACTCTGGCTCCTTTAGGGCTCTTTGTTTTGAAAGTAAACAGCATGAGCAGCTCAGCAAGGAACGGTCTGTCAGCAGCACCTTAGAGACTGGCCTCTGCACTGAGCTGGGACCTGCCCTGCCCAGGTGTGGCATGAGCACTAAACCCAGGTTTCTGCTTACCTGACCAGGTTCTTGGTTTTGATCCGAGGGGCTTTGACTCCACCACCGATGATGCTGGAGCCCGTGATGTAAATCCCCCTGTGGCAGACAAGGGTGGTTGGCGGAGGGCTTGGCACTCACTGAGGGATTCAGTAGGGAAACTAGGACCTTTCAGCTGAGCAAAGAATCAGGCATGCAGCTGGAGGACACTGTGGACTTGGCCTGTCCACTCCAGGGTACAACATAGTCCTAAGCTCCACCACCTACATCATCAGAACTGCTGGGGCACCAAAGCCACCACTGCACAGCCTAGGCTGAGGAGCACAGCTTCCTGAGAGCCAAGGACATTCCTATCTCTCCACTGCCATTGCAGCCCTTGAGGTGGCCTACCCAAAGACCCCCCAGGAGCCCAGCAACCTGGCCCCATGGCTGCAGAGATCCACACAGTCCCACGCTCCTGCATGCCCACGCTGTTTTGTCCCTGCCCTGCCTTGGGGAAACTGCAGGGTATACACAGCTACCAAGGTGGGACAGCAGAAGCCTGCTGAAGAGCCAGTCCCACTCACCAGGCAGCTCCCACCACAGACAGGGAGATGGCCAAGCCAATGCCCAGGTTGCACCACATGAAGGGGGAGGTCTCCGTCAGGAACCTGGAGAGGAAGAAGTGCCCTGAGTCATCACACAGGCTAAGCCCCTCTAGTCATGGTGCACAGCCCCACAACAGGTACCCCCCACCCATCGTGCAGCCCAGGATGGGCTGGGGCACTGCCAGACAGCGGGACATGAGAGCCCCTCAGTGCCAGAGAGCAACCCAGAACCCTCACCCACATGGACCACAGAATCATAGAATGGTTTGGGTTGGAAAGGACTTCAAACCCCATCTGGTTCCAACCCCCCTGCCATGGGCAGGGACACCTCCCACTGGATCAGGTTGCTCAAATCCCCATCCAACCTGGCCTTGAACACCTCCAGGGAGGGCGCATCCACAACTTCTCTGGGCAACCTGTGTCAGGACCTCCCCACCCTCACAGGAAAACATTTACTCCCAACGTCTTATCTAAATCTTCACCCTTCCAATTTAAAGCCATTCCCCCTTGTCCTATCACTCTATGCCCTTGTAAAAAATCCTCCGCAGCCTTTTTGTAGCCCCTTCTGGTACTGGAAGGCCACTATAAGGTGTCGCTGGAGCCTTCTCTTCTCCAGGCTGAACAACCCCAACTCTCTCAGCCTATCCTCCTATGGGAGGTGCTTCATCCCTTGGATCATCTTTGTGGCCTCCTCTGGACTTGCTCCAACAGATCCATGTCCTTCCTGTGCTGAGAAAGTAGGTTACCCTGTGACACACTGACCACTGCCCATCGCTCAAAAGTGAGTGCTGTTCCCTACAGGAACTGCCAACACTACCCTCTTCTCACACAGTCCTGAGGATGCTGGTATTTACAGGGAACTTACCAGGCCACATCAAAGCGGAAGCCCAGGTCAAATATCGTGTAGCAAATCCCTGGAAAGCAAGAGCAACACCAGATCCATCAGGTAGGCATCAGGCGCCAGCATACTGCTGCAATTTCCACTCCCCACCTCCAGAGTCACAGGGCAGAGGCCCAGGAGCACAGCACAGTGCACAGGACGGTTGCTGGGAAGACTGGCTCTAGCATGTAGAGCTCTGGGGCTGGGTATGTTCCCAAAGTCCCCCCTGAGCGATCCCAGCATTTTCACTTAAGTGCAGGACAGAGACAGGCTGGACCCCATCCCAGTCTTCACCCAGATGAGGATGGCTGTGGTTGACACATCCATTGTCTGTTCCCTAACCCTGCTGAGCACCCACAGGCCACGTCAGGCTGCAGGAGCTCAAGGGCAACCCACAGCCCGGTACCTCACCACATTCTCCATCTGCATCTCCCAGTGGCTCAGCTTTGCTGGAGAGCCATGGCACTGGGTGAGCAGCTGCAAGCTTTTCCCTCTCTCAAGAGAGGTAAGGGGAGCGAGGCTGTGTCTGACTGACCATCACATGCCACTCATTAACCATCCCACCATGGTCTGTTCTGCTCTCCAGGAGTCCCTCAACACCAGAAGCTGCAGCTGTCCCCCAGCACTCCCCTTTCCAAGGGTGTGGATGTTCAAGACATGAACTGCCCTCAGCATCTCCCCCAAAGTTAGGCATTTCCAGAGAAATTTGTACGCCAGAACAGGCAGGAAACACCAAAGTACAGCCCTGGGAAACCCAGACAAGCCCTTGCTTTCCAGACAGCAATTACAAGGGCAGCTGAATTGCAGCCAGGAGTCGCACCCAGCAGCCCCACAGAGCCAGAGTAGAGAGGTGCTCTCACTGAAACCCTGCCTTGCCCTGAGCACGTGAGGGAAATGGCTGCAGACCAGAAGAGACACTTGCTCTTTGCATGACCTGCAGCACGCAGCTCATGAAGAGAGAGACCTGGTGCAAAGGAACAGATAAGTGTGGGCAGCGTGGCACTGTCTGCTCCACACCAGATAAAGGGGGTGAAGGAATGGCTCTACCATTGCTGCCTGGAGTCAGTGGCTGTGCAGCACCAACCCTGTATATGGCCAAGAAAAGGGGAAACGGGAGACTTCTGAAATGCTTAGAAGCAGAAAAGGACATTGCATGTGTCCTGTTGCTCAATTCCCCACTCCAGAGTCTCAGGGTGATGCGTCTGATAGCAATCCAGGGGCAGGATCAAGTGCCCCAGGTCAGAAGAGCTCTTCCCTGCCCACAGTCAAGACCTGTAGGACAAATCATCCCATGGGAAGGCCTCAGCACTGCAGCACAGGGAGACCTGCCAGTGTCAGAGCAGGTATGTCCCTATGTGTGCGAAACCCCTCCATGAGCAACTCGGAACTCAGCACCCCATGCACTGAGAGAACACAAGCACTGCGACTCGAGCCAGCCCTGAAATGGGAAGTGGTAGCACTGGTCACTCCTCCCGCCCGCAGAATCATGGTGCATCCCTCCCCAGTGTGACACAGACAAAAGAGGAACTGTGCCACCATGACCAGGGAGCATGGAAGGAGGCTGCACCCCGCTCCACATGCCTGGTGACCTTCACGGATGATCTCTGCAGTGCTGGGCCCAGCAGATCTGTGACTTGTGTTTTGGCTTCTCTGCCTGGCTGGCAGAGCAGGAACTGAATCCACCCAGCCCCAGCTGTCCCCACTCCTCAGGAGCAGTAAGGAAAAGCTACAACCAGCTCAGGGCAGATCACCAGGGGCACCTCCCACCTCTTCAAAAACAGGTGTAGCCTTGGATTCACGTACAAAAGAAACAAGCTGAAGGACACTTTTGTGTGAGCTCTGGCTCCCAGCTCTGCAGCCAGGAGAGAAAAAAGCCCGAGTAGCAGGATTGGAGCACCAAAGCAGGGCTCACGACACTGAGGGAAAGCACAAAGAGGCACCATTGTGAGACTGCTTCCTGCTTGCTCCTTTCCTGAAAAGGGATTGCAACAGGGCAGGGGAAGTTGAAAGCATCTGGGCTCAGCTTATCAACATTTTCCAACAGGCTCAAATTCTCAGCACGCATCTGCACTGGTGCAAGCTGTGTGACTCAGGGAGCCCAGGAAGGGAGCCCTGGGCCCAGCACTGGGCTCACCAGGCCCTGGAAACACGCGGGAGTGAGACACCTTTAGCTTCTGACTCAATCTTTCCCCTCACCCAAAAGCTGAGGCAGGAGCCATGGTCTTCCCAGCCTCTGCTGGGCTCATGGTCACTTTGTTCTGCACTGAAAGAGGAATTAACCAGCAGTTCCAGCATAAATCTTCCCGCAACCCCTCACAGTCATTCCCTTAATGAAGCATTAAATTCACCCTCAGTGTCACTGAGTCCTACGCTGTCAACAGCAAAGCCCAGGCTGCCACAAGCTGCAACAGAGCCATGTATCAGCTTTGAAATCATCCGGACAAACCTGCACATTCCCTTATGCTGCCACAGCTTGGCAAAGCAAGAGGCTGATCTCCTCTGTCCAGGAGACATCAGCTGTCACAGCCTAAATAACCATGCACCTCCCTTTACCTCTCCTGATCTGCCCAATCCAAACAACCCCTGACTTGCACCAGCATCCTTCCACTCTCACACACACGGGGAAGTGAGTCAATGGCTCAGGCTGGCCAGGCTTGGGGTGCTGCAAGCTGCATATCCAGCAACTCAAAGCACCCAAGGGGAGATGTCCAGGCTGAGGAGCCCCACAGAAGAACTCCTTATCTGTGACCCACAGCTCCCACTACCCCATACCCAATACCTTCTGTAACTGCTGGCCCCTTCTGCCCCACAGCCCATCCCTCTCCGTGACCCAATGCCCCTCTACCCCATAGCCATTTTTTCCATGACCCATGGCCCCTTCTGCCCCACAGACCCCTCTACCCTACAGCTGGTACTTTCCATGACCCACAGCCTGGCCCATTCAGAGACCCACTGCCCCTTCTGCTCCACAGATGGTTCTTTCAGTAATTCGACACTCTCTGCTCCACGGCACCCTCTGCCCCACAGACGTTTTTTTCTGTGACCCAAGGCCTCTTCTGCCACTCAGCCCGTCCATGCCCATGACCCACAACACCTGTTGTCCCTCAGCCCCTTCTGCCCACCACCCAGCCCGGCCCTGACTGTGACCCCCAGCCCCCTCCAGATCCCTCTGCCCCCCAGATCCCCCCAGCCCTACTTTATCCATGACCCCCAGCCCAGCCCGGCCCGGCCCTGTCCGTGACCCAGGTCCCGATCCCGATCCCGTCCCCCGGTCCCGGCGCTGACCCACGCCCAGCATGGTGGTCCAGAAGGCGAGGCCGAGCCCCGAGTAGAGCAGCGCGAGCCCCGTCATGGCTGCGGCTGCTGAGGCTGCAGCTCCTGAGGCAGCGGCGGCTGAACGGGCCGGGCCGGAGCGGCTCGCACGTCACCTGACCCCCCGCGGGTCCACGTGAGCGGAACCC